>WEIS01092586.1:0-11404 GCA_013389965.1 Todus mexicanus
GGGAAATACATGAACATACTTTTTGAGTTCCATGTGTTTATTATGTATTTCTGCAGCCCTTTTGAAACAGATGCCTCATTCTTCTCAGCTAAAAAAAGGGAACAATTGGCTCATAATTTACTGTCTTAAGACATGTTTTCTCTATAAAACCTTAGAATATTAGACTTTCTCCTTGCTGCTAAATATAAAAGCTTCAAGGTTTCTTGAAAAAGAATACTGATGAGCTCAGTTTAGAGCACATAATTCCTGCCTTTACTATTCCAGGAGTCAATACAATGCTAGTATCACAGACAGGGTGGTTACCTAATAAGGACCAAATACACAGTTATTTTGTTAGAGATGGCAGTTTAGCATGCTCACACTAAAACTTAATGAATTATTTATTATTATATTTCTATTTATCCTGTTATGTGAGTAATTCTGCTTACAAATTGTTAAATGCTGAAGCTTTGACTGAAGTCAACTGTGAATCCAGCCATAAGCCTTTGGACTATAGGCTATGGTAGAAAAAACAAAGCAAAAATGTTATTTGTCTTGATCCACCTTTTATTCCTTCCACTTTGTATTTCACACCTTGCACTTTGCAATTCAGGGCTGGTTTCAGTGCAACATGAAAACTTTGTGCAAACGAGACATTTCAGTGGGTGCTTCAACATTTTTTTAAAAAAAGTTGAGAGCATTACAAGTTTGCGACTCATGGTAGGGAATGAAAGCTTATATTCAGACACTTCAGTTCCTACTTATCAGAAGATAAATGGAGACAAAATTGTTAAACAAAAGAATATGAACACCATCAAAAGCAATGAATGTTCCATAAGAAATGAATTTGGTAACCTTTAAGGACATTATAATTAATCACCATGACCTGTTCATGAATTATAATTTGTTCTGTGCTCAGCTACAATTATTTTGATTCAATGCTTTTTATCAGTGAACAAAGTTATTCAATCCCATTTAACCAACTGAAGCAATTTACAAGATCGAAACTCAAATCTCTCTCCTGTTCATCTCTTTCAGTTCGTTGCTCTCACCCACCTTTTTATGAGTCACTGAATTATTTCCAAATCCCAAACACTTCTGGATGACTAGCTTTACTTAAAAACCAGCAACTGTAAACAGAGGGACTCAGACTGGATTATTAAATTGATAACTGTAAATCTAAGCTTGTATAAAAGTCTTTTTATGACTTATTTATGCATGACTTTCTCAAATCATCACTGAAGGGCTGGTATTGACCTGCAAAGGTAAGGTACTCTTCAGTACCTCTTGCCAAAGAACTTCCCTTCTGAAGGTCTCAAAATGATTTAGCTACTAAATGAATCAGGAGTGTATTTGTCATAAGGAGATTACTTTTTACTTAAAAATCAACCTTACAATTCTGTCATGAACATAGATGCCAGTTAAAAAGCCACTTTTTGTAAAGGCTTTTGAAGCTGGAAATGCCTTTTGGCTTTAATTTGCTTTCTTTGTCAGCAGAAGGGAAAAAACAGGGGAGTAGAAAGGTCTGGAAACAACATAAGTAGGTCTGTTAGAGATATGAAACATTGCTTTGGGGGAAGAAAACATGTAATTTACAACAGAAAAATTTATAATGGGTAGTAGATCAGTTTTCCCTTGCAGGGAAAACAAACTACCACCTGCGTGCTTGGATGGGGTAAACAGAGGTATTGGCACAGCAGAGACTCTTCAGTCTTCTGGTGAAACACTAACTGGGCATGTCAAACTCTACTTTGGAAAATAATACCACATGGGACACTAGCTCTTCACATGTTCATAGCACATAGAAAATGTTTTGGTGACTAACATAGAACTATACTGTGTGTAAATGCGGCTTGTACCATCAGTCTATTGACTGATAAACCTCTTTGTGGAAGATGTAGACAACTTGGTGCTGGAAGTCTTCCCTCCTTTATCCCAGGCAAAGCCAGGAGAAGGAAATCAGTGCAACATCTGTAAGACCTGCCTGAAAAAAACCAGACAGTTTATCAAAAGATTATCCGTTAGCTCATCTGATTTCTGGACTTACAAAGAAGCTGGCAGGATCTTCACAGTGTGAATGCAAATGTGAGGGTGGACTGGTGGAGGAAACCAGAATTCCTTCCAGTAGAAAAGCAGAACCACTCCCACCACTGCTCTTAAGAGTGGAAATCATCCTTCCTCCCAACACATCACCTGAATGGTTGAACTGGGCCAGAGCGGTGTAAGAGTATCACTACACCTCCTGGTAACACACAGCTTAGCTCTAGGCCACTGGGGCTCAGGGGCTTCCTCTCATTTCATGTAACCACCTCAGTGGGGCTGAGGGGCATGAGAAAAATTCACAGATCAAAACACTGCAATTCAGCCTCACGAGGTAGAACTACAACCAGGAAAGAAAATCCAGTACATAAGAAAGCTGGGAGTCACTGAAGTCCTGGGGGAAGAGGACTGCCTCAGGAGACTGCAGGATTCAGAGAGGCAGCATATGGCAAGCGTGAATCTGGAAGGCAAACCTGCTTGGCCACCTCCTTCCCAAGTGACAACACTGGGAATCCGACCGAACGGCTGATGAGGTATTTTTTGCCTTGAAGCTCTGTTCCACGTTACACACCAAGGGCTTCACTTTCCCATACGCTGCAACTAAAAACTGAGGCAAATATAAAAATTCTTAAATTTGGCATATGCTTATTTAAACTCAAGATTTTATTAAAAAATATATTTCTAGTTTCCACCTCTGTCAAGGGCTGTACGTGCCAGACCTCTCATAGAATGTTTTTGGGTATTGACTATGAAATAGCTCTCAACTCCTTTCACTACCATCTGACACTTAATTCCACATCTTCTCATGTCTCCTCCAGGAATAAATTATTGCAACAGGTTGTAGAGCTTCCTATTTTAAAACCTTCCCTTTTTTTCTAGCAATAGCTCTACTTCCTCAGCTCTTTTCCACGTCCTTTTAATACTGGAGATATAGAACTACTGAAAAAATACATCTCCAATTACTTTTTAGTATAAATTCTACTGTTTTGGGACACAGGTGCTATTCTAGTTGTACTTTGACTGTTCCCATTTGCTACCTTTAATATCCACAATAACTTAATTAACTGCAGTTCAAAGAATTGGCCTCTTTTCTACATTGAGGCAGCAAGGAACAAAAGTATTTTTCCTTTATGTATCTCTATGATCCAAGACAGGTATTTGAAAAAAAAATCTTTCTCCACGGCAAGGGAAAAAAAAACTATACAAAAATTCAAACAGCGCTGAAAAGGCAAAAATAAGTATCTGGACAGGTGGACACATCTGAATTCTAAAATAGATTGCACACAAAGTAAGTGACTGCCTTATGTTCACTCATTAATTCCACCCTTGCAGAACACCCGACCCACTTACTGGAAAGTACAAGACAGGGAGTAAGGAGATTGAGGCTGCTCCTGGAGAGGTTACAAGCAGGAGCTAAGGGCAACCCCAGCACAGGCCACACCCTCAGCGACCAGGGCACAGTCACACTGTGTCTGGAAATGGCAGGAGGAGACGGGTGCTGTTAACGGTCAACCCACAGTCCCAGACATGGTAAGTGATGAAGTGGTTCAAGGTCCTTCCAGGGAGTACAGTCAGTAGCAGCAGGAGACAGTGCTGGAGAGAACGTCACAGTGCAGTTTCAAGGTCCACAAGGAGACAGGTACACCTGCAAACATTGCACAGGGCAAGACCGAGGCTGCACAGTGCAATTAAGGCAAACTAGTCCCCTCATTGCCTTGCAACAGTATCATTTACTGACAACATGCTTCAGTACAACATACAGGCATTTACATTCAACAAAGTGCTGGTGGTATGAAGAGCCTTATCAAGGTCAGTAGGGCTATTTCTGGATTTTGGCCTGTTTATCACCATTGTTTGAGGTTTTTTGCAACTTGTGCTTCTTGATAATGTGAAATAATCTGAGCAATTATTAGGCTATTAATAAAAAGGAAAAACAAGCCTGCCAACCATATAAGTAAAAAAGTGTTACATCCTCTGAACTCGAGAAAGTACGCAGGAGTGAGCCACAGGCCTTGTCCAACAAACCACAGAAAGAGAAGTAGCACGCTATACTGCCAGGACATCTTAATGCTTGGCATTACAAGGGGCAAAAGGCAGAGATACCAGACAAAGTACTGGGATGTGCATACTTTGTTAAAGCTCACAAAAATAGCGGTATGTAGGAAAAAACAGAAGGCAAGGTCTCTGTAAAATGCTATGGACACAACTAGGAGCAAAAGCAGCTGGGGCAGGAAAGCTGCGAGTCCAAGGGCAAAACTCCATTTGCCCTCTGCGGTTAAGTACAACATGTAGAAATAGGGGGAGAAGTTATGACGGATATCCCGCCTGGTCAGGTGGTAGAGGTAGGCATGCTCCAAAAACTCCCAGCCGTAGAGGTGATAAAACGCAATAGTCAAGGCAGCCAGCACAGATCCAGCAACCGTTCCAAAAAGCAGTACATCACGGTTCAGCATCTTTACCAAAAGCTGCCAGAGGTACGGCACAGATGTAAACTTGGCTTTTTTGTCACACCCCATACCCACGGCCCCTTTCCCGCTGCCCCGCCTGCTCTGCAGGTGGAGCGCTATGGGCAGCGCGTAGGTCAGGGGGTATATTTTCATATGCACGGCCAGGCCATAGCACACGGCGGCCTTCCCTACGCTACCCCCCTCCACGAAGTCCAGGGTGGCGAGCACCAGCAGCGCCACCAGGGCCTCGGCGTTGCCCCGGCTGGAGACGGCCATGGGCAGCGGATTGAGGAGCCAGGCGGCGGCGCAGCACCCGCAGGCCTGCCCGTCGGCCACTCCTCGGCGCCGCAGGGCCCGGTAGGCGACGCCGGCAGCCGCCAAGTCTCCCACCACAAAGAGCAGCTTCCCGAAGACCTCGGCCAGGTAGATGTTCGGCGTCAGCAGCCAGGCCAGGAGTGGAGTGTAGCGGTAGGTGGCCCGCCCGTAGGGCGACCGCCCCTGAGTCACCAGCCGCGCCGCGTCGGTGAAGACCCGGTAGTCGACGTCGGTGTAGCGCNGCATGCGCGGTACGAGCGGTGAAGGCGCTGCGGGTCATGTCCGCGGCCGGTGGTGCGCTCTCGCCCGTCGGGGCTGCGGGACCGCCCTCCGAGGCGGAGAGACGCGGGTTGTGGGAGCGCTCCGGGCTCCGCTGTCCGGGGAGACCCAGCCGCGGGCAGGGGGAGGCGCGTTTGGGCTGGGGCAGCGGTTGCGGTTGGTGCGTGTCGGGACAGACAGACAGAGAGACGGCGGCGCCTCGCAGCGCTGGTGAGAGCCGTGCGGCAGAGGGCAACCTTGGCCGGGGGATGCAGGGAGAGCTGCGGGGCTGCGCCCGCCGCGCTGCTGCTGTCGCTACTTCACCCTCTCAAGGACAGCGAGCAGCGCGGATCGGTTTTAGGCTCGATGAGCAGGGAGGCAACGTGCGCAATAGCAGTTAAGTAAGAAAAGAAGGGAAAATAACATGTTATTTACCTTCTGCAAATGGCTATACTTTGCCTAGAGGTATGAACTCTCTCTAAAGCACTTAAGTAAGCTTCCCTCCACAGTAAATTTCTCCTTTACTTAGATCAGAAACCATACTGTAAAATCAGAGCTTAGAAAGCTTAGAAAGAGTTACTTACAATGAAGAAATTAGTTCCACTGTATTTGGGTGGTTTTTTGTTGTTTCTTTCTTGTAGGCTTTCCAAATAGTTTTTCTGCCTGGATATTTGCTATAGATTGTCTCTCACATTTGAATTTTAGCTGACTGAAACTGCAGGGGTTTCTTTTTTTTTTTTTTTTCCCCCCCAAAGATGCTTCATCCATCAAAAAGTGTCAATTTGTTTGTTTAGTAGTTAATTGCAACTGCATTCCTTCTGCTGAATGGTTTCATTTGGGAACATTTTGGAAGCTGCAGCGTTGCTTGCTCACATCGCTTACAGAAAAGAATAGTTTTTCTCTGTTCTAGAGCTGCTCATGAAGTAACTGAGAGCAGGGGGGTTTTTTGCATTTGGCACAGAAGTCTCAGGGTGTCCTAGCTAGTTGGCTGTTTGGGAGATAAGATGCTTGTGTGCACACAGCTATTTATTTTTGTCTGTTGAGTGTTTTACTTTGCATAATGGTACAGTGGTATATAGGCTGAGGTGTCCAATGGGAGAAAGATAGTAACTAACCAACCTGGATGATAAGTTTATTCCCTGTCTGTATAGGTCACCACGTATTTACATATATGTACTAAACAGGGCATTTTCAACCAGAAAGCTCGAGACTTCTCAATGAGTTCAGCATATGACATCATTTAAGTCCTAAAATTGATAGTTTGGGCATTTTGGGAGTGAGGCATAAGGGTGATCATTACTCCTTTGTAAACAACTACTTGCTACTGTTCTGCTTTGGAACAGAAAAGACTAGTAATGTCACTATTTCCTTCTTTTACATATCTAGCTCTACAAGAGTTGGGATACTTTTTCATCACCTTATCCTTGAAGTGCCAAAGATACCCTCTAGAAATGCTAGGAGATAGAAACTTAATAAAATCACGGACTGAAATGACTCAATATTCTGTGGAACTACAAGTCTAAGCAAAAGTACACATGTAGATACTCCTAAATTTTTTGTTTGTGGAAGGTTATTGCTCAAAGAACTGTTTTTGTGTTTCTTCTGGTGCCTCTTTGGATGAAGTGTCTTATTATTTCAGATCCTTTGAAGAAGCTTTCTTGTCAGAACGGAATGCACTTCAGTTTCTTTGATGAAGTGTCTTAAGTTTAATGATATTGGCTAAATAGTACTGGTTTAGTAAACAAACTTAGGAGTCTGCAAGTCTCAAATACTTTTTGTCTGCTTTCAAACATCTTTTGCTCTCCTCTGAAGTTAGTAACAGTCACTATGGACAGCTTCACAACTTCTATCTGTATTCTAGAGAGGAAAAGGTAGGTAATTTAATGCTGAAGGGTTGAGAAGTTAATAAAACAGAAAAGCTACCTTAGTGATTGTTGCATATACAGTGAGTACATAGCATTGCCTTAGTTGGAAAAAGAATTGATTTTCCTTATCAATGATTTAACATCTTGAAAATAAGCTTGAAGCTTTTCACTGAATTCAGCTTTGGCTCAGAAGTGTGTTTGGCTTCAGATTTGATACCAGCTTGCTTAACCTGATTTGTCATGTACTGTAGACTTTAATGCAGGAAGGAGGGCAGTCTTAATGTTATAAATCTGTTGTTCCTGTAAAATGCTGCTTTTATGTATACAAGCCACCAGGAGCCACTTTTAGAAAATGCTAGGAGATAAAAACTAATAGAACTGCTGGAACTGAAACTGATTGATTTTCGTGCACATGAAGACACAAACAGTATGAAGAAAAGTGCGGACTCAGACATAACCATGCATAAAATACAAAGTAAACATAAATACATATGCACATGTGTATAAACAGGGTTTTTTCCTTTAGCTACCTTGCATTTTGTTTATACAGTCTCAAAGATAGTACCATCAGATATTTTATAAACTGGGGTGACACCTGTGGGTGCTTCAGTTGCGTGATGGGGTGTGATAAGCCTGATCTCAAATGTTAACTTCTCACATCATCATCTTCTGTAATAAGAGACTACTTCAACAGCACTGGCACATACATTCTAGAAATGACCTCGCATGCCCTATCATTACTTAAGATTTACATAGTACTAGTAGCAATGCAAGGAGAATGAAACTGGGGCCTTGTTACTCAAAGCACTCTAAGGCCTAATGGAAGTTTTTACCATCTGAAAACCAAGGTACAACTGGAAGGTGACAGCTGATGAGTGAGGGGGAAGAGTAACAAGCTGGTTCCTGGTCAAGTCAGGAGCAGTCATCACAGTTGGTCTACGGGAAAATTGCCTGGCATGCTGTGTAACAGGAATGCAGGCTAATTAGCATGCTTATCATTTACCTGACAATGAGCAGGGGCAGAAAGATGAACATTTTGCTTATCTGGCTGAGACACAGCATAGATGTTCTAAATTTTATGACCAAGCAATGTGGAAGTTTTATGACCCAGCCCAATTGGCGCAACTGCCAAGATGAGGTGAAGGTCTTATAACCAGAGATTGCATCAGCAAAGCTGGGGACAAGGCCTAATTGCCAGAGATTGTACCAACAAAAACAGAGGAGTTGTCATGGTTTTTAACCTCTACTGGCAGTTAAACACCAGGCAGCATTTTGCTCAGAGCTTCTCCCACCCCATCCATATCCCCAGCTAAGGGACAGGAAGGAAAAAAAAAAAAAAAAGTGATACTCCCTGCGTTGAGATAAGGGCAGTTTAATAGAAAAATACAGAGAGAAGAAGAACAAAAGTAACACTCAAAAAAAAATAAAAAAATAAGCAAAACAAGTAATAGGGGCCACAGGACTTAACTGCACCCAAAACACAGGTCTGCCCCTCCATCAGTCACAGACTCCAGCCCCACACTAGAGCTAGTTGCAAACAGCCTCCCCAGCCCAGCCCTCCTCTTATATAGGGGCCATGACTCATCTGGTACTGAACATCCCATTCGTTGGTTTGGTTGTTTATCACAACTGGGGCCCTGCCCAGCTGCAGCCCCTTCCCAGCTGATGAGACCAATATCTGGGGGTGGTCATTAGCCCCAGCCCAGCTGAACCCAGGACAACCGTATACATCTGTAGCAAGTGTTGGCTTTCCTTAGTCCCACCTCCCCTCGCTTAATTAATAACACCATTAGCCTGCTAGGAAACAAGCAGCACACAAGATATGACCCAGTCCCTCCTTGCCAATAGGTATAAAATTAATCTTTAGAAGACTGTGTTTTTGAGGAAGAGAATTCTCACTATCCAGATGGGTTGATGGGCCTGGACCTCTCCTTCCCAAGCAGGGATGCCTCTTTGGTAAGACTTGTGCCTCCAACTTTGTCAGGTGTTACCTGGGGTTTACTAACAGGAGCTGAATTTTTTTCAGTCAGTGCATCTGTCAATGGTAATTCCAAACTTGTTCTATCTGTTGCCTGCTTTGCAACTTTGTGACTCTGTCTCAGTGAAGGTCCCTGGCGAAGCTCTGAGCCAGGCAAACTTTGACTAGTAAGTGGCTACACACATATAATCTTTAGTCATAAACTGTTGATCAAGTCTGGGACTAAGAGTGGATTTCGTTGCATCTAGGCTCCTCCCTGAGAGGAAGTCTAGGAGGCCAGGGGGTCCACTCTGAACCCTGTAACTCACTGGAAGGGCCTCTCTCAGCCAAGTATCAACAGACGTGTGCATGCCTTCCACGGGTTTACTATCCACGTTATAGTAGAAAGTTTTGAGAAGGGATAAGCTGGGGCTACATTCATTGACAAGCAAAAATGAACATACAGCTAAAACATAGATTCAATGGATAAAGTAGGGCTGGATGTTGGAGGGACTAACATTACATTTCACAGAATCACAGAATGGTAGGGGTTGGAAGACCTCTGGAAAGCAGGTTCACTTAGGGGAGGTTGCACAGGAGCATGTCCAGGCAAGTTTTGGAAGTCTGCAGGGAAGGAGACTCCACAACCTCTCCGGGCAGCCGGTTCCAGTGCTCTGTCATGCTCAAAGAAGCTTTTCCTTATTTTCAGATAGAACTTCCTATGTTGCAGCTTGTACCTGTTGCCCTTTGGCCTGTTGTTGGCACCATTGAAAACTGTCCAGCCCCATCTATTTGACACCCATCCTTCAGATACTTACAAGCATCGAGAAGATCCCCTCTCAGTCTTCTCCAGGCTAAACAAACCCAGGCCTTTCCTCATAAGAGAGATGCTCATCTTTGTAGCCCTCTGCTGGACTCTCTCCAGTAGTTCCTTGTCTCATTTGTACTGGGGAGCTCAGGACTGGACACAGTACTCCACATGTGACCTCACTAGGGCAGAGTAGAGGGGGAGNGTACTCCACATGTGACCTCACTAGGGCAGAGTAGAGGGGGAGGAGAACCTCCTTTGACCTGCTGGTGACACTCCTAATATACTGCAAGATACCAGTGTCCTTCTTGGCCACAATGACACATTGCTGGCTTATGATTAAGTTGTTATCCACTAGGACTCTGAGGTCCTTCTCTGCAGAGCTGCTTTGCAACAGGTCAACCCCTAACCTGTACTGGTGCATGGGTTTATTCTTCCTGAAGCGCGGGACTCTACACTTGCCCTTGTTGAACTTCATTAAGTTTCTCTCTGCCCAACTCTCCAACCTGTCCAGGTCAAATTTGAGAACCTAGAACAGAATAAGGAGGCTAGTGAAGGGGAATTAGAAGATGATTCTGGTAGCAGTGCTTTGAAGTAATGTAAGGGAGATGTGGTGGTTGGTAGCAGTACAAGGAAAGAGAAAACAAGTGTTGGGTTGCTGTGGTGAGAGCCTTAGTAAGATTCAGGTGGCCTAAAAACCTAAACAAGCTTAAGTATCTGAAAAGTTAGAGAAGAAAGACCAGGAGGAAGGCAGTTAGGAGGTTCTTTCACATTCTACTGAGATCTCAAGGTGAGGCACTTCTCATGCAAGTCTCTTCTGCTGTTACCTGATTGTTAATGGTTAGCTGTACTTTAAGATGTTGTTGAGTTAGGAGATACAATTGGATCATAATGAATAATGAAGTTTATTATAAATTGTCTTATTATATGCTTGTTGTGACATAGCTGTGTAAAAGGTGATAGTTAAGCTGAGTATTTAAGATAAGTAGGAAGGAAAGTCTTGAACAATGTTTCATATGTGGGCTTCAGACTTCTGAAATGGGAGACTAATAAATTACTGCACAGCAGAGTTCCCTTTTAATTTTTTGAGTTTTGAACCCAGAATATTTCCTTACATGTGAAATACCCCTGCTTTATACATTTATAAACTGATGGTTTTTTTGATAAGATGATTAGTACAATCTGTTTCTTGCAGCACATGAAAGTCAGTATAAAAAGTGACTAACACTTATGTTAGATATTTGGGGTTGATAGTATAAATTTGTTTTGCAAATATGATGTATGTCTTTCAAATATTTGTAGTATGTTGAACTTCAGATATTATTGGCAAAAAGGAAGTATAGTTCAGATTATGTACTGAAATGTTCATTTCTACTTTAATGCTGGAATGAATAATACAGGAGGTTTTGTAAAAATGAGTTGAAAAACACATTAGAACTCTTCACAGATGAAAATCACTGTTATAAATATAAGGCCACCACTGTTCCCTTAAGCTTTTCCTCTTAATGTGTTTACTTAAAACTGCTTGATAAATCTATACCCTTATTCACACATTATGCTAAAAATGTGGCTATTTGGAGAATGCGATCTGACTTGTAAATTATTATTTTTTCCCACCATATGGTTTTGTACAATATGCTTTAAGTGGTGTTTGCAGAGTTCTGCTTGCAGTGGTTATGCTGATAGTCTGTCAGTGTATTAGGCAAAATGCTAGCCCTTCAGGGAAAATAAGTAC
>WEIS01092588.1:247-23150 GCA_013389965.1 Todus mexicanus
GCTAAGTGAAGTTACTCCTGCGCTAACACCACGAGCTGCCCCGTTCCTCATCCTTTCTAGATCTTGGTGAACCATCTCGCTGACCGAAAAGTCCCCTACTCCAACTGCCACCACCGCCCCTTCAAGCACCTTCCCCAAGAGACAAAACGAAACCCAACTCTGGGCCACCGGGCTCGTGGTCACTCACCCTCCCTCGATGATGAAGTAACGCAGCTTGTCGTTGCTGTCCCGCGAGGGGGTGGCGTAGCACTTGTTCAGCATCAAAATCAAGTGGTTGGAATCGGCCCCCATGACAAAGACCCCCACGCAGAGCACGTCCCGGGTGGTGAGCACCACCTCGCCCTGCCGGTAGGGGTGCTTGTAGGATGAGTTTTTGTACAGGGCCATCTTGGTTGTGAAGCTCCCTTCCTGCGTCGGCACCGTCAGGTTAATCACACTGCCGAGGACACAAAAAATATCGGATTGGACAGAGGAAGGGTGATGAATCCCCAGCTCGGTGCCGTGCTTTGGACCCTCGCTCCTGGACCCGTGCGACAAGAGAGGCCACATCGCTCGCCCTGGCTCCTACCTGAGCATCGGCCGCACGACCGAGTCCAGGGAGATCTTGATGTCCAGCTCGTAGGCACAGGAGAACTCCACATTGATGGTCCGGTCCCGGGTGATGATGTTGCCCGTGTTGTTGGCGCTCTCGATCCACACCGTGTTCTTGTACACTATGTGCGTGCTGTTCGACTGCAGGAGGAACACTGGGCGTCACTCGAGATCAGAGAATCAGACAATCTTTCTTTGAGGTTGGAACAGACCCTTGGGATCAGCTAGTCCAACCCTCAACCCTACTCTGCAAAGGTCACCCCTAAACCATCTCCCCCAACATCACATCTAAACACCCTTTAAACACGTCCAGTGATGGTGATGGGCCATCTCTGTTCCCCTGCTCCTAATGAACATCTTGGCCTCTAAATGACCTACGTGACATCAAGGACCCCGCTGCCCCTCCACCACCTCTGGCAGGAAGGCTAAGGTACAGCAGGGCTAGAAACTGCTGGGCGTATCCTCACTCTACAAGCCCTGCCTCCGTTTTCCCTGAGTCCCACCCCACGGATGCATCTCCTAAGCATCGCTCAGCTCCGCTCAGTCCCACCGGCTCACCTGCACCAGGTTGCCACAGTTGCCTTTGGTGTTGTTGATCTGGAAGGAGATGAAATCCTCCCCCTCGATGCCGGGACAGTGGCGGTCGTTGACTCGCACCCCCTCCCGCTCGAAGCCCAGCTGGAACAGCTTGCACTTTGAGATGGACACCTCCATTTGGGCGGCTTTGCAGGTCACCTCCGCGTCAATGATGTCATGGGTGGCTAGAGGACAAGACAAGACAGATCATCGCAAACAGCACCACAGGCCTAGGCCACCAGCCAAGCCCAGTTCTCCTCCCCACCACCAGAAACGAGGGTGGGATAGCCTCCTGAAGCACACTGCCCATCTGATGTTCCTGCTGCTCCAAGCGCTCCTGAGCCAGCGATGCCTGTAACGTGCGCTCAAGAAAACTTCCTCCCTGCTCCCACACGGTCCCAGAACCCCATCTCAGCAGAGCTCCTGGCCCTCGGCACCTCCCTTCCCCAAGCCCCAGCTCGGGCCACGCTCGCCCATGTCCCTCGTCACCGACCCTGCGGCCGGGAGCCGAGGACTCACTGTTGCCGTAGGGCGGGGGCTCGATGCAGCCGCACAGCTCCCCGCCGTTGTCCAGCTCGCAGGTGCGGTTCGGGCAGTCGGCGCCCACACAGGGATCTTCCACCACTCCTGCTAAAGAGCACAAGACGGAGAACAAAGATGATCTTTACCCTCGGACCGCAAGGGCGGGCGCCTCGACCACCATGGGCCACCTCTGGCCCGGCGGCGCTCCCCTCTACCCGGACAGCCCCCGGCTCTCTTACAGCAATTCTCCTTCTCGATCCACTCGGTGCCCAGGATGCCGAAGGTGCGGCAAGCCTCGCCGTAGGCGGCCAGCGAGCCGCACAGCTGGACCTTCTTGTGGTTGTAGCAGCCGTCCAGAAAGCAGGACTCGTAAAAGGGCAGGGGGTCCAGGAGGCCGTAGCAGGGCTGGAAGAAGCCTTTCATGTCCGTCAGCTTCAGGCAGTAGCTGTCGCTCTGCAGCTCCTGGATCTGGACGTTGTCGCAGGAGGCGGCGTACTGCGAGTACTGCAGCTCGTTGCAGCTGTGGGCACCGGACACGTCACGGGGGCTCCTGGCGCAAAACGGCCCCGTTCCCGCTCCTGCCCGGCAGGGAAGGGCCGTCCGACCGCTCACCTCTTCTGCATGCCGTTGGTCTTCCAGCTCTGCGCCAGCACCACGCTGCTGACCGCCGGCTTCCCCCGCAGCGTCGCGTAGTCGTCCGTCCGGTCGCCGTTGAAGTTGCCGCAGAGGCCGCACACCTTGTTCTGCAGCCGCTCCCCGATGGTGATTTTGATGACGTTGAAGCCGTTGTAGCGGATCTGGATGTCAGGGCTGGAGTCGATGACCAGGAAGCCCTCCTGGCTGAAGATCTTCGTGGAAAGCCCCGTGACAAAGGGGATGCTCACTTGGCTCCCGTTCACCTGGTGCAGGAGAGGGGACCTCATTAATGTTTATAAATATGTAAAGCGTGAGTGTCAGGAGGATGGAGCCAGACTCTTCTCGATAGTACCAGTGACAGGACAAGGGGTAACAGGTGTGAGCTGGAACACAGGAGGTGCCACTGGAATCTGAGGAGGAACTTGTTTGCAGGGAGGGTGCCAGAGCCTGGCCCAGGCTGCCCAGGGGGGTTGTGGAGTCTCCTTCTCTGGAGACGTTTCAAAGCCGCCTGGACGAGTTCCTGTGGGACTTGGTCTGGGTGATCCTGCTGCGGCAATGGGGGGATTGGACTGGAGGAGCTTTCGAGGTCCCTTCCAATCCCAAACAATCTGTGAATCTGTGACACAAGGCTGACATCCCTCCCGTCCCCTCCACCTACAGACGCGAGTGTGAGCTGCCCGCAAACAGCTCCACAGCTGCCTCCTGCTACCTTAGCTGTGAAAGCAAATGACCTTATCTTTGGCAGGGGCTGGCACCTCCTCCTCCTCCTCCTTCCAAACTGATGGGTCGCTCTGAGCTCCCCACCTGCCCTAAATACTCTCGCAAGGCTGTGCTGCAAATCGAACCCTACTGATGTGCAGAGGCTTGAGCCTGGGGCTCATCGCTCACCAGGAAAGGCCACTGACTGTGCCCTTCAGAGACCAAGCGACGTCGCAGCGACAGCCAGCCCTGTGCTCTCTAAAGGAGAGCTTCACCTGCACTACCGAGAGGACAGGGAGGCAACTACAAACTCCAGGGCTGCAGCTGGTCTCGCCTCCTGCCAGCCCTTTTATCCCAGCTGGATCCCCTCCCTACAGCCCAACAGATGATGGCCACACTCTTCACTCATAGACCTGCCTCAACTGGGACACAAGGCCACCAACGGAGGCTGCCCGGAGGGGGGCGAATGCCCCCAACGAGACCTAACCTTGACGGTGTTCCTGTCGCTGATGAGGATCTGCTCCTCGTTGATGTAGAAGTACACAGGGGAGATGATGGTGAGGTTGGGCGAGGACCACTTGTCGAAGTTGATGATGAGCTGGAAGGAGAAGTCGGGCAGCTTCTGGCAGATGGTGGAGAGGACGAAGGCGCAGTTGGCGGGGAAGCGGAGGAAGGCCCCGTCGAAGGTGCGGAAGACGCCGCCGCCCGCCGCCAGGCAGAAAGAGCTCCTGGTGCTGAAGCAGCCGCGGACGCCGTTGCGCAGGGAGCACTCCTCGTCCGACTTGCAGTGCCGCGGGTCGCACTGGATGAGGTTGCGTCGGAAGCAGCGGCACCGGCGGGTGCAGTCCCCGTTCCAGAAGAGCTGCTTGGGCTGAAAGAGGGACCCGTCACCCATCGGCAGGGCCAGGGACCCCTGCCCTAACCTCTTGGCCACAGTTTATGCGAGACAAAAGTTTGCTCCGCAGCACACTGTGGGAGGATTTCCCTCTCCTCTCTATCTCCAGTAACCCCGAGAACCACGAGAGCCCCGTGCTGCCGCTGTGCCATCCCCACCCTCACTGACAGCCATGGTTTCCATCACCAGCCTGGTACCAGGCTCCTGTCCTGTGGAGTCTTACCAACTCCACTTTTCAACTCCTCTAGGAGATACAGTAGCTCTATGCCAGACTTCCTCAGACTGGAGCCCCAAAAGAGCAGCTGTGGGAGACCCTCAGGCTGGAAATGAGACTGGTGTGGGAGAGGAGCCCTGCCTCGCGAGCCACCGCACCTGACTAGGCAGATAAGAGCTGGAGCCCGGCCCCAACGCCAGGACTCCTCCAGCGGGAGTGACGGTAAAGCGCTCTGCAGCTCAGAAGGGGACTTGGGATGCTGCAGGACAGCTTGGCCCCAGGAAACACCAGCAAACCCCCCAGGGCTCCGCTGCAGAGCCTGCCTCACCTCTCTCCACGCCCGCTCGATGCCCGCCTGCCCACTCTGCCCCTTGTTCCCTGCACACTCTCGCTTGGTGCAAAACCACTGGAGCTCAGAGTGCTCCCAAAGCACGGCCGTGGGCTGGCAGACACCCTCGATACTCCCAAAGAAGCCGACCTGGCCCTCCAGGCCTTGAGGAGCGCTTCTGAGCGAGGCTGCAACCACGGCACACGGAGCCAGCGCAACACCCGCTACCGACCCCAACCTGACCACAACCCCTGCTCAGGACACGAGACTTTGCCTAGAAATATCAGAAATCGAGTAAGAAAAGAAGCCCTGGGAGAAGAAGGGGAGCCGCGTACCTCGTAGTACTTGCCGTCGGAGTAGCAGCCGCAGTTGTGGGGCAGGATGCAGCTCTTGCCGTTGAGGACGTAGCCGGGGTCGCACTGACAGCCCTCCACGCAGTAGTGGCTGCAGTCGCTCTTCAGCCGGATGGCGGCGCATCGGGGCTGGCACAGGGACACGCAGCTCTCGTAGTGGCTGTTGGGGGGACAGCTGACGGCTGCGGCGGTACCGGAGGACAAAACAGATACGGATTAGCTCTCTGGACAAAACCAACCTGCTCACCAGCTGCATGTGGAGCTGTAATCCCCACCGGTGGTGTCCCTGGGCAGCTGACTCCTCGGGGACCACGTTGCCCAGAGAGGGACGCGGAGCTCCTGGGTGCGTAACTGAGGGGAAAAGGCAGCCTTTGTCCGTCTGTCCTACAGCGCTCGCCGGCTGCCCAGTCCACGCTGGGCAACACTTCTCTGCTCCTCACCAGTGTCTCTGAGCCGAGAGCCCCTTCCCCATGCTCCCCGCTCTCTCACAAACGAACCAGCTCACCAGCTCACCGGCACCAGGCCAACATCTCGTGCTGGCCCTGGGGCATTTCGGGCAGCGTATGGAGCCTTCGTGCTCTCCATGAGCGGGCAACATTTCAGGGGATGTGGTTGTGCTGGCTCAGAGCACGAAGCCCGTGAGGAACACTGTCCGTGCCCAGGCAGGGTGCTCCAATCCATTTTGGACTTGGCGTGCGAGGTGCCAGTCGGTGGCCTCGCCCCCTCTGCCCCGCCAGAGCGGTGCCTTCTGAGCCACGAGTTTCGCTCGTTAGAAAGAAGAAGGACACGAACTGGATGTTCAGCCTGGTTAGCAAGGACAACGACTTCCCTTCTGATTTGCCAGATAGATCGGCTGCCAGAAAGGCTTGTGGTCCCCATCCTCGGGAGCCTAATTGAACATCGCATCGTAATCTTATTGACGAGAGCGTGCGGCTTCATCAGAGCAAACACGTCCGCTTGGCTCGGCAGCTGACTAACCGCCGTGCTTTAACCTCGGCCAGCAGCTGTGCACCATGCAGATGCTCACCCACCCCTTCCCCTCCCTCCTCACCCCCTCCTGCGGGATGGGAAGGAAAATTGGGAGGAAGAAAAAGGTGAGACCCTGGGGGGTTAAGACGAGGACAGGTTAATAGAACAACACAGAGAGAGAAGAAAACTACAGCACTAATGGGATAGCACCGATAAGATGATGGACAAAGCGAGTGCTGGGCTCTACTTGTACCTGAGACACCCTTCTCCCTGCTCTGGCCGCGCTGAAGCCACTGCAGCAAATTTAAAACAGGCATCCCTGCCCTGGGCCAGCCCCACCTTTATATAGGGGCAGGACTCAGGGTGGGATCAAACATCCTGCTGGCTGGCTCGGTTGCTGATCCAGCTGTGGCCCCTCCCAACAGCTTGGTCCCGCAGCTGCTGGTGATCATTAACCTCAACCCAGCCCAAGATACTAATATAATTCCTGCTTAACAACGGGTGGATGGCTGATACCTCCGGAACTTGAGGCTTCCCCCTGCTCTGCAGACAGGGGGATCTGATGCTGTCAGCAGTGGCTATGAGCTCGTTTCCCCCTTACAAGGCAGGAAAGGGGGGGATCCCCAGGACCGTCCCCCGGTGCTGACCACGGGGACCTGGGACGTGTCCGGGTCGATGCCCTGGAGGTAGCAGGCGCTTGCTGGTGCTCCACGTGGTGCTGTGCTACCTCTCTACGCGGTGAGCTCCAGCCCGTGTTACAGCTAAGGTGGACAACCCCAGGAAACACCTCCAGAGAAGGACACTTACAGCACGAGGTGGAGTTCCTCCAGCCGGTGATGGCGATGCCCTGCGTTTGGCACGTGCTGGCGTAATTCTGCAGCCAGCTACAGGCCGTCTGCATGGCTCCCCCGTCCACGCAGGTGTCAAAGAGGCAGTTCTTGTAGAAGAAGCTGGGGTTGATCTTGCTGTGGCATTTGGCGAAGACGCCGCTTTGGCTCGGGATGAGGCTGCAGAGCTGCTGGGGTTTCCAGAAGCCTTCCACCTTCCCGCAGGCGGGGCAGCGGTCACCGCAGCCCACGCGGCAGAACGTGTCCCTCTTCGCCCAGCTCTGAACGAATTCGGCGACGCTGGCGGCTGTCAAACCACCCGCGGTCACCAGGTCATCCTCGGGGTTCCCGTTGTAGCGGCCGCAGAGGCCGTAGGTCAGGTTCTGGAAGCCGCGCGGGATGGTGACGGAGAGGAAGGTCTTCCAGTCGTACACCACCTTCAGCCCAAAGTCGGTCTCAACCACGATGTGAAAGCCGAAGGCAAAGATGTTCACTTTGCCCTGGCCCAGCTTCAAGGGCAGGTAGAGACGCTCATCGTTGCCCTGCAGGGAAGGAGACACGATGAGCCATGAGTGGGAATGATGATCAGAGCTGCCAGGAGAGGACACTCAGATTCACAGAATGTTCAGGATTGGAAGGGACCTCGAAAGCTCCTCCAGTCCAATCCCCCCATTGCCGCAGCAGGATCACCCAGACCAAGTCCCACAGGAACTCGTCCAGGCGGGTTTGAAACGTCTCCAGAGAAGGAGACTCCACAACCCCCCTGGGCAGCCTGGGCCAGGCTCTGGCACCCTCACTGCAAGCAAGTTCCTCCTCAGATTCCAGTGGCACCTCCTGTGTTCCAGCTCACACCCGTTACCCCTTGTCCTGTCACTGGTGCTATTGAGAAGAGCCTGGCTCCATCCTCCTGACACTCGCCCTTTCCATATTTATAAACATGAGTGACGTATTTATAGACATGGGTGAGGGTGGCTTGGTGCTCCCGGAGCAACGTTCCCATCAGCCTCACTCCTACATCCAAAACAGAAGCCCCCTCAGAAAGCTGTGCCTGATGGCACCCTAGAGATGAGCTCGAGTGTACCCATATCTCCTGACCCCCAGAAAACCTTGCCGGCCATAAGGCCTCACATCTAGGGAATCACCCCACCCTTTGGGAACCACGGCAGTGAGAAATAACCCCGCACTCACCAGCACGGTGTATTTGTAGGCACGGTGGATGACGATGTTGTAATTGAAGACCTCCACCTCGACTTGTTTGACCCAGAGGGCCAGGGAGGTGTCCCGATCCTCATTCCTGGCCGTGACGGTGAAGGTCGGGAAAGTGTCCGAGCGCTCTGCCCTCGGCCGGGTGATGGTGGTGCACAGGACCAAGGCGCAGCTGCTCTGGAAGTCGAACGAATAGCCGTCGAAAGTCAGGTAGTGTCCGTAGCCGGAGATGATGCAGGAGGCGTCGGTGCGGACGTGGCAGTAGTAGAGGCCGTTCTCCTCCAGGCAGTACTCGTCATCCTTGCAGGAGACGTTCTCGCAGTACACGCTGTTGTCGGAGCCGTTGCAGTAGCAGAGGAAGTGGCAGGAGATGTCCATCCAGAAGGTCTGGTTGGTGGCCAGCTGGCGCCCCTCGAAATTGCAGCCGCACTCGCCGCGGGGAACGCAGCGGGTGCCGCGCAGGGCGAAGCCCTCGTCGCACTGGCAGCCCTCTGAGCACGTGTCCGTGCAGACGGGGCCCGTGGCCAGGGTCTCACAGGTCTCCACGCAGCTCATGCACTCCTCAAAGTGGCTGTTCTCTGGACAGGCGAGAGCTGCAGGGATGACAAAGGCGGAGCGTGAGTTCCCAGCTCCGGCAGCCCCGGAGGAGCAAGGGGTGGGGGAACAGGCAAAAGATGAGAGGTGACTGATCTGGGGGGAAAAAAAGCAAAAGGGGAACAGTCCCAGCACCTTGTGTGCCAGCAGGTCCTGCCATCTCCTTCGCAAACCCTTCTCCTCTTTGCCATCGCCCACCACCACAGCCCTGTCCCGCCACGTGCCGAGCGACACCTCCCGCTCTTTCTCAGGGGCTCCCGAATCGATGCCTCCCTCAAAACTCCGTGGTGGGGACAGGGGCTGCCTCCTCCCCACCGCGTAATTCCACACAGGGGATTTTTCACATTCGCTTCTGAATTCTGCACGTTTTCCCCATCAACGGCAAGTTTATAGTGACGGCTAAAACCGAGCGTTAGGCAACTGATCCTCTGGCGGTGGCGTGTGGCACCGCCACGCACCGTCTGTGGCTGTGGATCGCTCCTGCGCCGCATCAGCTAACTTCTGATGCCTCCTGAAATGCCACCCTGCAATCGCTTTGCTGGGAAACCCGGCTCTGCCGGCACTGAGTGCCTCTTAGACATCACCGTGAGTCCACGGGGTGGCACTGCCTCGCCTTCGGGCGGGCAGAACGTCGCGTTCCTACCCCAACTCCCCTTTCCCTTCCACACCCTTTGCAGGACAGCGCTTCCTACGCACCGGTCCCCAACCAGCAGCAAGTCCTACCAGGAGTAGCTCTTTTGATGGCAAAGCTGATCTGTGGTTGAAGAGTGTGGAAAAACTGCCCCAGTGTTCAGGTACCTTCACCCTACCCCTTCGTATGACTTTGGACATCTGAGCGCTGCTGGGTCAGAGCCTCCCTCCCAACCAGCCTTTCTGCTATTGAGCGTCTTCCAGCTTGGCCACAGAGGAGCACCCCGTGGGTAACGGGTACCCACCGGCGATCAGAGAGGAGCCAAGGGAAAGGGAACCTGGACTTTTTGGCATCCCGTAAGAAAAGCCGCTTCGCCTCCGTACACC
Organism: Todus mexicanus; assembly: GCA_013389965.1. Classification (NCBI taxonomy): domain Eukaryota; kingdom Metazoa; phylum Chordata; class Aves; order Coraciiformes; family Todidae; genus Todus; species Todus mexicanus. The sequence continues at coordinate 9,675 of WEIS01092588.1, forward strand.
CACAAGCTCCTGCCAAAAAGATTCCGCCCCAGGTTGGTCTACACCCCCTTCTCCCTACAACAGGGGTAGTAAAAAGCTTTGGTGGACTCACGGCAAAAGCTGTGGCTCCTCCACTGGCCGACGTCCACCTCGGCGTTCTTGCAGGCGGTGGCGTAGCGTGCCACTGCGTCGCACAGCTCCGAGAGGTTGCCCCCGCTCTGGCACAGGCGGAAGAGGCACGTCCTGTAGTAGGCGGAGACGTTGACCACGCTGTGGCACTCCAGGAAAGAGCTGTTGGTGGGGTCGTTGATGATGCCGCAGTTGGAGCGGCTCCTGTAGGACTTGAGCAGCTCCGAGTCGTTGTTGCAAGCCTTGAGGAGGTCGCCGCACTCCCCGTTGCAGATCTCGTCGAACGTGGTCCAGCTCTCCAGGAAGAGCTCCAGGTTGTCCGTGCACTTGCCCTTGGGAGGGCAGAATTCATCGCTGGCGTTGCCGTTGAAGGAGCCGCACAGGCCGCCCGTGCAGTTGAAGTAGGCGGTGGAGAGGCGGATCTCCAGGAGGCCGGAATCGTAGTAGCCGACGGCCAGGAGCCCCTCGGACTCCATCACGGTGCCGTTGTCGCTCCGGTAGATGTCCAGGCGTCCGGAAGGGTGGAAATAGGGCAGCTCCACGTCGTAACCGTTCACCTACAAGTAACAAGCAGATCGAGACGCTTCAGAGAGAGTGGACTTGAGGAGGACTGTCCCCGTGGGCTGACCTCACCTCGCTAAATGCTTCCTGACCTGGACCCACCCATTGAGGCCCAGAACCTCGTACAGCGGTCTCCTGCTTTTTGCCACACAGAGATGTTTTTCCAGGGGAAAAACAAGTTGTGGGAGGTAACTGCAATGGCAGGAAAGGTTCCAAGACAACTTCACAGGCAGCTGAAGGGCACCCACACAGGCTTCCTCCAAGTGCCACCATGGTGCGTGAAGCCCCAACCTGGGGGAACCAGGGTCACAGAGCCACAAGCCCTTGTTCCAACGGGACATCGGATCTCAGCATGACCCACCGCCTCCCCACCCTGGGATAGGTCACCCTGCTGGTAGTGCCTTTACCTTGATCTCCGCCAGGCTGGTGCCTCCAATCTTCACCTCTTGGCCGACTGCCTGGATCCGCACGACACGTGGCCCGTTGGGAGCGAACCCGGGCTTCTTTTGGCTGATGTCCACCTCGATGAAGTCCGGTCTCTCCGGACAGGTTTTGAGCAGCGTGTAGGAGTGCTCCAGCGGATAGGGGAAGGCAACTCCGTCAAACGTCTGCAGCACCTGGTTCTGCCCCACCAAACACAGGCTCTCCCGCTTGGGGTAGCAGCCCCGGTAGCCGTCCTCGATGGTGCAGACCTCTCCTTCGGGGCAGGTGGTGTTAAAGCATCTGGCCTCCCCGCCGTCCTCGCACTGGCACTCCACCGTGCAGTCCGCTGCCGCCCAGAAGGACTCCCCGACGGCGTAGTAGCGGCCGTCCACGTCGCAGCCGCACTTCTGGACGGGGACGCAGCGGTCCGTGCTGAGGACGTGGCCGTCGTCGCACTCGCAGCCCTCGGCGCATGGGGAGGCGCAGGCCAGAGGGGCCGTCAGGTCCGAACACGTGGCCGGGCAGCTGCTGGCGCACACCGAGTAGTGGCTGAGCTCCGGGCACCGCACGGCCGCCGCTGCGAGGGCAGAGGGGAGACAAACAACAGGAGGGAGATATTACAGCACAGTTCAGGCCCAGACACCTCAAGGACAACACCGAGAGACGCGGAAGCCCCGCTCGGGGGTAGAACCGGCCCCTCCATTTACCTCGCGCACCTCCCCGGCCATTCCTCTCATGCAAATAATAGAATCACCAAATCACACAATGTTAGGGATTGGAAGGGACTCATCTATGTGGGTTTTAAATGTCTCCAGAGANCTTCTCCAAAACTACCCCAGAGCCAGTGAGCTGCCCGTGGCTAGTCAACGCTACAAAGCGAGGAGGAAAGGAGCGTGCCGCCAACCAGTCCCACCGCAAACACTTACCGCATCCCGCCTGGCTGCGCCACTCTCCCACCGAGATGCCCAGCGCCTGGCAGACGGCGGCGTACGCCTGGATGGCTTGGCACAAGCCGGTGCCGTTATCCCGTGCGCTGCAGAGGTCGTAGACGCAGCTGTGGATGAAGGCGGTGGGATCCAGGACGGCGCCGCACTCCCACAGCGGCCCGCCGCTCTTGTTGATGAAGCCGCAGTATTCGGAGGTGAAATAGAGAGACTCGGTGGCGGCGTCGCAGAGGCTGCAGTTGTCCAAGCAGCCGAGCGAGCATTTGCGCTCGGGGTGCGGCACTTGCCAGCTCTCGCCCAGGTCTGGCACCGACACGGCCAACCTCCCGTCGGAGCGGAGGGTGTCGTCCTCGGGGTCTTTATTGTAATTCCCGCACAGACCGCACGTGGCGTTGATGTACGAGCCCGGAATGGAGACAGAGGCGTAGTGCTGCCCGTCGTAGGTGACCAGCAGGCCAAAGTCAGTCTCCAGGGCCGTGGACAAGCCGCTTTGGTAGACTTTTATTGCGCCCAGTTCCAGAGAGATGGGCAGGGACACCACCAAGTCATCCACCTGCAGGAAGAACAGCAGACAACTGAGCCGGCGCGTGAAATAGCAGAGCCCTCGTACTGGGACGCAGGCAAGAGCCACACGGCCCCGTTACGGGGTCTTAGGATCAGGGATATGTGCATTAGGACAGCCATCGGGAAGCCACAGGCATTTGCCAGCCCCGAGAGATGCGCGGGGCCCAGAGGCGCCGTGCCACGCTCTCCAGGCTGCCATCGCGGTCTTGACGCTGCCTCCGAGGAGCCAACCTGGCTCGTTCTCCCCTTTCAGCGGGGCTCTTACCTTTGCTTTCCCAAAGCTGTCCTTGGGGAGGACGATCTTGTGCGAGTAGACCTCCACAAAAATGTCCCTCAGCCAGGAGACGGAGGAGCCGCCTCGGTTCTCGTTCTTGGCCTCCACGTTGAAGTAGGGCAGCTGGGAGCCTGGCCAGCACTGCCTGGCGAGGAGGTAGGAGCAGGAACCCTGGAAGTGAAAGAGGAAGCCGTCGAAGGTGTGGTAATGTGGATCTCCGAACACCACGCAGGTGCTGCTCTCCACCGGCACGCACTGGAAGAACTTGGTCTTCAGCTCGCACGCTTCAAAGGGGCCGCAAGCCACCTCCTGGCAGAAGATCTCATTGTTGAAGTCCAGGCAGCGGCACTTGGTGGTGCAGTTGGCGCCGTCCCAGAAGATCTCCCCTTGACGGAGAAACTGCCCTAGAACGACAGAAAGGGGAAAACCCACACTACATCCCTTCTCTAAGCAGAGAAGCGCGCTCTAACTGCACCGCGTCGGTCCTCGGAAGGCTCTGCCGGCCCTAGGATCAAGACCACGGTCAAAGCATCCTGCTACCAGGCTTCTCGGCCGCTTGCTTTGTGCAGACTCCCGGCAAAAGCTGCTCAGCGAAGCCCTGCGATCGCAAGCTTTGCTTTCAAGTCCTCCCCACACCACAAGTCCATCGCGTGGCGTGAGCGCCGCCAAAAATCCGGGGTCAGGGCTGCACCGTGCAGGCGGGATGACTTGAAGGCTACCCCTTCTGTTATTCCTTCCACTTTGGACACCCGCAGCCCTTGTTCTGCTTCCATATCGCAGGACACAAGAGCCATTCGTGCAGTTTTCTCCAAGGGAAAGGCCACCGGTAAAGCTCGTGCCTTTTGGAGGCTGTCGCTGTTCTTGCACCATCCTTCAGCTTCGTCGCCGTCTCCACAACTTCCCCCGTTTCACGTAACTTCGCCGGACAAAGAGCAGCTCTGCCACGGGCAGCCCAGGAGCAATCCGCTCCCATTCAGAGAGCGCTCAGAGCGGTCACGAAACCAAAGAGCTGTTGATAAGTAATTTCCACACCGCGCCCCAGCGACGACGGGAAACGATGAGTGAGGAGACGGAGCAGGCTGGCGACGCGGCTGGACTATAAAAGGAGGCAGGTTTGTCTGGTGAGAGACGCGAGAGGCAGAGAGAAGACAGGAGAAGAAGGGCGGCGAACGCCCGTGCGAGTTCCCCTCTCCTCCATCTGGCCATCTTTCACACTTCTCGTGCGTGCGGCTCCCACTGGGCGCGCCGCCTGGATTTACCTCCCCTAACCTTTTTGCTCTCTTCCCTGCCTCCTACAAAGAAAAGCTATTTTCTGCAACAAACAACATCTCCCGCAAAGGCTCCTGCGTCTTGGTGCGGGGGATTTGGGCACAGAGGCACCAGCAGGCGCGGCAGGACCCCTCGGAACCAACCCCTCGTGCTTCAGCTCCTCTCGTGGAGGGTGACCGGCTGTCCACCATCAAACGCCAATCCAGTGGTGGATTTACCCACGCTGCCCTCGTCGCCTGCAAAGCCGAGACTGGCTCTCGGCCCCTCACAGACCGACAACTGTCTCTGGAATTTGGGTGATGCCTTCGCGCTGCGGGGCAGCGGCTCGGAGACACACGCGGGACCCAAGGTCGCTTGCCTGTTTCTGTCCCCGCAGCTCGAGGCGATGCCTGGGCACAAACACAAACTCTGCAGCAGCCCAGAGCTGCCAGAGACCTCGTCCCCCCCGTTCCAACAGCATTACCTTGTGCTACAAAGCGCCTCAAAACTTGAGAAGAAAGCAACGGCCTCCCCCCGCCTTACCTACCTCTCAGGCTGCAGCCGTTGGCCGGATCTATTTCTCTGCCATCTACTTTGAAAGCCCAACGCCCGGGGATGTTAACGTTGGTTGTTTCTTCGATATTGACTATGTCTAGGGTTCTGGAGCCTGGGATGCTGAAGAAGTTGGTGAGATTTCCACCGTTGAAGCCAGCCTAAAAGAGAGAGAGAGAGGAGCAAATTTCACCACACGTCTTTGCTACGGGAACGTGATGATCCATTTCCACACTTCTCTGCTCCCCACAATAACTCCCGAGATTATTTTCTTTAGTTTTAAAGGTTCTTTCCAGGGATTTCAGTTTTCAGGTGGTTCGGATGCGAGAGAAACAGACGGGGATACGAGAACAAGAGCCTCACCTGGGCCATCACCCCGCCGAGACCAGTCAGGGGGTCCCCTCCGCTGGCTGTCCCCGTGGTCCAGCTGATTTCGTGGTAGTTAAATATGGCAAAAGACGACGCTCCGTCTGTCATCAGGACAGCTTGGAAAGTGTTCACCTGTTGAAAACCACGAGCACACGGACAAGGTGAGGCTGCTTTTCTCCCACCGCTTGCCTGCCCGCCCTTCTGCCGCAATCGTCTTAGCTCTGGGCGAGACGCTGGAGCCTTGCGGTGAAGAGCGGCAGAAGCCAAACGAGACCCCAAATCCTCTTGCACTCGCTGCCGCGACCCTTCCAGCTCCCATCCCCGCCGCTGCGTCCACCTTAGACCGTGACAAGACCACCTCCAATCCGATTCAACGCCAATAGATGGCAGCATGAGAATAAACTCGCGAGGAAGAAGCGATCGGCAGGAGTTAGGTTGTTTCAGCCGGTTATCTTCCACGGCCCTATCTTAGCTTCATTCCTCGTTATCGCACCCGCTTCCCTCCTGCATCCCTCTCCTACAACCCTGTTAACGGTGGATTACATCCCAGCCAGCCACGGCTCTTACGTGCTTTGCTTGCCTGCCAAATCCCCTGGCTACCTGCTGCTGCTGTTCTTCTTTTCACTGGCAATGACGCCGCGTTTCCAGCCCTCCCCCCAAGACTCCAGACACCTTCACGCAACTGCCCTGGGTGGGGAGGACGAGCTTTGCCAGCCGGCAAGGGCAGCACAGCACCGAGCTCTGCTCTCTTACGGCTGCAGAGAAAGACAGAGGGGCCTCTCCCCTTGACATATCCCCTCTACCCGTGCAGATCCGCCAGCTGAGGTCATCACTGGGAACTAACAGTCAATCAATTCTCTCCACTTTCTGCATTTTCTTCCATCCCTGCCCGTTCCAGAGTGTTCTGCACCAAGAACGTGCCACGAGAAGCAACGGCTCCTCCTGCCTCTGAGCAAGCAGCAGGATTTTAGCAGGGGACGAAGTGTTGGGTGCCCCTCTTTTAATTATTCAAGAGCGACAGTAGGAGCCCGGCTACCTGGGCGCCGCGAGCTGTGAAGGAAAATGCAGCCCCAGAAACAATTATCAGCTGATAATTGGTCGAGCCACCTCACGCTGGGAATCATCAGGGTTCAGCCTGCCAGAGATCCCCGAACACCGCAAGGGGAGAGCGCTGAGCTGCTCGGCATTAACGAGAGATCACACGTGCTAACCACCAAGGGAAGCTGCCAGAACCGAGAGGCTGGGGGTCACTTCTCTCATTCCCTGTAGGTCAATTATTGGCGCTGAGGTGAGCACAAATGCCTGAGGATTGAGGCGAGGACCCCAGGGCCGTGCTCACCACCTGCACACCGCGAAGGAGGGCACTTCCCAGGCATGTTGGGCTCCTGCGATGGAAGAGCTTGAAAAGGGAGGCGAAGCAGCCTGTATGGGCTGCCAGGGAGAGAGGGAGGCGTGGGCAGAGCTGCCTCAGAATCACAGAACCACAGAATCAACAAGGTTGGAAAAGACCGTAGAGATCATCAAGTCCAACCTGGAACCTATTCCCTAACCTATCACCAAGCTATTCCCCAATATCATCTCATCATATAAATCTTGTCCCTGAGTCCATCATCCAACCTCTTCTTGAACACATCCAAGGACGGTAACTCCACCACCTCCCTGGGCAGCCCATTCCGACGGGGAATCACTCTCTCTGTACACAGAGAGCCTCGGCACAGCCCACACCGGGGCAAGCGAGAGAGCAAGCGAACGGAGGCCACCGTTTCCACTCCTGCGTCCTTTCCCTTGGATTCTACCTCCTGCATCTAGTTTCCTCCTCACCACCTCAGCACGCTTGCTCACCTTTGCCAAGCCTTTTCCAACAACCGTGAGATTAGAAGGCACAAACTCATCAGGGCGATATTACCTTGATAGTGCAACTAACCCCAGTCTGGCCAGGTGCCTCTTGGAGGGTACAGGCCGAGAGGGCACGGCCTGAAGCTGCGCCAGGGGAGGTTGAGGTTGGATATTCGGAAGCTCTTCCTCATGGAAAGGGGGATAAAACACTGGGATGGATTGCCCAGGGAGGTGGTGGAGTCACCGTCCCTGGAGGTGTTTAAGGCCAGACTGGATGCCACACTTAGTGGTCTGATTCAGCTGATGTGGTGGCGTTAGGTCAGAGGCTGGACTCGATGAGCTCAGAGGTCTTTCCCAGCCTTAATAATTCTGCGATTCTGGTTCTGTGATTCTGTACCAGGAGCTGACCCGATAGCAGGAGGTTGGAGCTGGCTGGCACCCCTCCTTAGGAGCACTTAACATCCCCTTGCTCGCAGCTCACAGCACTCCAGCCATCTACCAAGGCTCTTGGAAGCCGAAGCCGTTTGCTGGGGTGTCACCAAGAGCCGGTAACCGCAGCGTCCCCGAGGCCACGTTTGCGATATTGTTTCCTGCAGCTTTTCTGCATTGCGATGAATTTCCTGCTTAAGTTGCATCGCGCTATTATTCCACGTGCCAACCCCGAGCCCTGGCCGCTACCGAGCAAGGAAACTGCTCTGTAACGAAATAAATTGCATTGTGTTGCAAATGTAATTCTTCAGGCAATACACGAATCTCTGTATTGCTTGCTGTCTGCAAATATATATATATATATATATACACACATGGTGGTGGGGTTTTTTTTTCTGCAAGCGCTGCCAGGACTGGCAAGAAATATGCATTAAAATCTCGAGCCTCTCTAACAAATGGAAAAGAGCAGAACTGTTTGTCAGAGCCAGCTCCTCGAGACACAAGCAGCCAGCTTTTGGCACTCGCAGCGCACAGGGCTAATCCTAAGCAACCCCTTCCCCAAACAACAGCAGGCATCCCTTGCTTTGCTATCTGCCCCCTAAATCCCTGCGCTTCCTCCACCACAGAAAAAGCCATCACGATTTTGAAAGGAAAAGGGTGTTTTTGCCAAAGAAGTACAAATTAAAGCTCCCGTATTCTCTTCCCTGCCTCCAGCTCCTCAGACAGCAGATGACTCCCAAAACTTAATTTACCACAGATTCTCCAGCCAGGGCCCTTTTGTGCCAGCGCAGCCGTCCCTCCTCGCAGCGGCAGGGAGCAGGTAACAGCCTGAGCTTCGTTTCAAAGCTGCCACGGCCCTGCAAGGTGAGCTCGGGGTGCAGACTCACGTTGAATCCCAAACGGGCTCCCAAAGCGACTCGCTCAATATCACACCCCGAAGCCAGGACAGTTCTCTATATGCACAGACACACTCTCAACCATCAACCGCCACCTGTGGGGAAGCTCGTGGCTCTTACCGGCGTCGTGCTGCTTCCTCCGTAGAAAGTGACCTCCTCCCAGGTGACGATGAAGATCCAGAGGGCGGAGAAGGAGGACATGTCTTTGAAGTGCTTGCGGATGTCTTTGGAGGCTCTCCTCAGCAGCTCGGGGTCCGTGCTCTCCCTGTAGAAGACTTCTCCCCGGATGCCGTTGTGCACGTCCGCCCAGAAGGGCGCGATGAAGGCTCGGCCATCAGCCAGGGGAAAGGCTTCTGGAGTGAACTGGCTGACGAGCGAGTTGAAGGAAATCACGCCGTTGTTGTTGACCTGCACAGAAAGACCCACTTTTGGTTGAGCAAGATTCTGCAGGTAGCAGAAAGTTGCTGGTTTGGCCAAAAATACAGAGTGAGTGACTCTGTGTTGGCAGAAAGGGTGCATTAAGAAAACTGTGTCCCGCAGGTCTAGGGAGGTTTTCCTCCCCCTCTACTCTGCCCTGATGAGACCACCCCTGGAATACCGTGTCCAGTTTGGGGCTCCCCCATTCAAGAGAGACAGGGATCTACTGGAGAGAGTCCAACAGAGGCTACGAGGATGATTAAGGGACTTGAGCATCTCTCCTGTGACAACAGGCTGAGAGACCTGGGGCTGTTTAGTCTGGAGAAGAGAAGGCTGAGACGGGATCTGAGCAATGCCTACAAATATCTGAGGGGTGGGTGGCAGGAGGAGGGGGCCAGGCTCTTTGCTGTGGTGTCCAGCAATAGGACAAGGAACAACGGGTGTGAGCTTGAGCATAGGATGTTCCACCTCAACATGAGGAGAAACTTCTTCCCTGTGAGAGTGACAGAGCCTGGCCCAGGCTGCCCAGAGAGGTTGGGGAGTCTCCTTCTCTGGAGACTTTCCAAACCCACCTGGATGCGTTCCTGTGTGACCTGCCCTGGGTGATCCTGCTCTGCCAGGGGGGTTGGACTCTATCTCTTGAGGTCCCTTCCAACCTCAAACATTCTATGAATCTATGAATCTACAAGGTGCTTTATAATAGTGACAGCAGGTGAGACAGTCTGACCATCTCACATTCATCCTACCAGAGGTGGCCAAAGGCTGAGTGCAGGAAGCAAACGCCTGAGGAGCCCACAAACAGGCTCCCTGCACGCTCGGGATCTGGCCACCATCTCAGGGGCTCTTTTGATGCACTCAGGGAAACCCTCCCGGTGCAGCCTGGAGGAGCCGGTGTCCCCTTTGCCAGGCTCTTGCTGTGCCATCATCCGAGCACAGCAGCCGCCTAATCCTTGTCTCGGGCACCTACAGACGGGTCCAAATCACTGCCCTTTTTTTTCCCTCCCCTACGGGTCTCTGCATGTTCTTGTTCCTTGTCACGCGACAGGAATAATGTTCCCGGTGTCAAGGCCTCTGCTTTGCTGTGCCGTTTAATCACCTACAAAAAAAAAATTTATTGCCTTTTATATTCCTTCCCCCACGAACATTAGCCCATTAAATACACCTTTGACTTTCTTAATCATAAAACCTATCAGTTCATGAAATCTAAGAACTTGTCAGGTAGGCGCTAATAAATCTTCCCATTCCTGACGACGGGGCGAGCGCGTTTAAAATGCAGCCGCTAATGGCAAGGAAAAGAATCGAGGGAAGGGCTGCTCCGCTTACATAAATGCTTCTGTATGGGACTCCAAAAAAGATGAATGGGATGGAGAGCTTGATCTCAGGAGAGCTTCCATCATCAACTTTGGGCGTTTTCGTGTCGTTCTGCCAGAACGGATACAGGCTCGCCATGGTGTGAGCTGGAAGGAGAAAGAGAAGAGAGTCCTTAGGGCAAAGTCAGGACTGGTCCTGGCTCCAGAGAGGCCACGGCGGAGGCCTCGGAGCTGGATGTCCCATATTTTGCATCGTAGCTGCTGAGAAAACCAGCAGCGAACCCCAGCATCGGCAGCAGCCGAGGGTTGTCTCAAGGCAGGGCAGAGGCGCTGGCTCTGGGACAGGCTCAGCAGAGAGAGCATCACCCAGAGGTTATTTAGGGCAACAGTGAAGCACCCCTAAGATGTTTGTACAGCTCACAGCCACATATTTTGCTTGCCATGTGACTGTGATCAAGTCATGACACCAATGTCTTGGCTTCACAACAGGACAAGGACAACAGGTCCATCCTGTCTTGCTCCAAGATGGGCAGGACTTGTTGGTGCAGATGACGAGGAGCTCAGGTGCCCTGGGACCAAAGAGCACCATGATGACCCCCAGAGCCACAGTCTGCGCAGCGGTCGCCTTCCTCCTGCCTGCACCTCCCGGGTGCCTCGGCCAGTCCCCCCTGGTGCTGGGCTACAGCCTGAGCTGTCACAACTGCGCCAGCGTTCCCTGGTAAAACAAGGTTCCCTTGTAAAAAGCCCTGCTGCTGGAAGTAATTGTCCCTCCTAAAAATATTTCAGAGGACGGTTTTGATGTGTCTCAATACAAGCCTGCCACTTCCTACCAGACGAAAATCCATCGGCTTGAGTCACAAGCGAGGACTTCTGGCCCTGGGGCACACGCCCTTTCCGTTCCAGCCCCTGACAGATCGCTGCTGTCATCTCGTGCCCTGTTTCTTCCAGTTAGTTACTGGTGTAGCTCCTCACAGAGCAAACGGGGATGTTGCTGGATTTCCCTCCCCCTCCTCCCCTCTTCGATGTAGGAAAGCAGCGCCCCATCCTCGCGACATTCAATCTTGGGTGACATGAGCCACCGGACTCCGAACAATCCTGGCTCTGTTCTCCTGAATTTGGGACCCGCTTTTATTTCTCCACAAGAATATTGAGTTTCCAAACCACAGAAAGTGACGGCTCAGGAGGGGTCCCTGACTGCCCGCTGGTCTCACCTGCTGCCCAAAGCAGGGCTGACCCCATGGTCAGAGCAGGTTGTTTGGGGGGGTTTCATCCAGCCCAGATGCGAACATCACCTCTTCACAAAACAAAACGCACCACAAGAAATGGGGGGCGAGCAAAAGGAGAGGCTTCCTGCGGCAGTCTGCAGCCCCGCAACCCCGCCAGAGGCACCTCCGCATCCTCCACAGCCACCCCAGGAGAACCCCACAACTCCACAACCCATCACATTTTGCTGTCGCTTACCCAATTTACCCTTTACTGGATGTAGGTTGGTCGACCTGCTGCTCAGCTGTCCCAGCACTAGAAATTTTTCAAACTCTTATTTCATAGCGACCGGCCAGCCCCTCACCACCTCCGTGCACGCACGCAGAGCCACGTAAATCCCGTATTCACACGTAGGTAAAATGCTCATTGAGCTCAACATCTGCAGCCTGTACATCCCGCCGGCTCCTCAGTTAAACTATCGCCGCTTCATCGCTCTCGAGGAAACGAGGGCCGTTTGCGTAGGCTGCCGATCCATCTCCCACAGCACCAGCAATCGCTCGTGCAAAACTGGTACCTGTGCTCACCCACGAATGCACACCAAGCTCCTCACTCCGGGCTCACCCATAGAATCATCCATCCCTCCCCACGGGAAGCTCTAAGATCACCCTGGTTCTTGTCCTTGCTCCAGCCCAAGGGGCTGGGTGTGTCCTCCAAGCTCTCCAGATTTTTCGGGTCTCTGGGCACAGCCCTGCTCCGAGATGAGAACTTTCCCAGCCCGGCTGACGAGCATCGGCCTCCCCGTGCCCAAGCGGGAGGTACTCACCTCGCTGCCGCACGGTTATCACCAGAAGGGCCACCCAGGTCCCGAGAAACGATCGCTTGTTCATCCTACAGGGAGGAAAGAAACACGGACGTGTGGCGTTAGGGGAGATGGTTTAGGGGTGAACTTTGCAGAGTAGGGTTGAGGGTTGGACTCGATGATCCCAAGGGTCTTTTCCAACCTCAAAGATTCTCTGATTCTATCATATGGGTAGGAAACCGCATCCTTGAGCAAACCCCGAGTGATGCTTCCTGAAGCCGCTCGACTGCTGCCAACATGCAGCCATCTCTGGAGGTCCCGCGCCCGCCAGGCAGACCCCAAACGCCTGCTCCGTTAAGTGGTGTAATGAGACTTCCCTGGTGATAACAGCAAATCGCCCTTGTGGGTATTGTCCAGGCAACCCCAGAAGCACCCAGAAGAGCTGCTGCTAATTTCACACAGCTTTAGGAAGCTGTAAACAGCCCCAGTTCTCCGTGAGCAGCCTTTTCTCCTGAGAGCTCAATTCCTCCCTGATCCGCTTAGTGCGAGGACGGACGCTCCTGCCTGGCTTCGAGGGGAGCAGCCTTGCGCTGCTCCAGACACCGGAGCCAGCACCAAGCTCGCTCTCGTAGTCGAGGGGCTTCAGACGCCGCTCCGACTAATCCTCTGCGCTGGCTGCTCGCACAACGACCGCTTCCCGGGGCTGATGAGCGGTGGAAGGAGCACAAACATTTACACAGCTGGGAACTCCTTGCTGTGCAGGAATCAGTGGTAAGAGAGCAGCAGACACAGGGCTGGGAAAACGAAAGCGAGCTCCTGTGGCAGCTTTAATTCCTTCTGTGCCTAATGCAATTTGTTACTCGTTATTAATCCGACAGAAAATAATCGCAAAAACACCTGCTTTCATTTCTTCGCCCGTCGCTTCTTTCCATTACACCCGGGCACAGCTCACGGGGAGCTCCTGGGAAGGTACCGTATGCTCCCAACGTGCGCGCCGATGGAGAAGTATCCCAGAATCCCAGATTGTTAGGGATTNCCTGCTGCCAACCGCTGCTTTCTGCCTCAAGAAAAACTCCTTCCACCATGGCAAAGTTTTCCCGCGTTCCCTAGCTTGGAAAGATGGAAGGAGGACGACAGATTTTTATAGAGATTGTAAATCTGAGGCGCTGCGGATTCACGAGCAGAGACCCAGCAGACGACGACTGTGGCAATCCACGAGCACAAGCGAGACCGGCTCCGCTTGAGGAAACGTGACAAGCAGTAAATAATACCTTCCTTAACGTATTGCATTCAGAAATACAATTTTTTTAGGTATCGAATTAAAAAAATAATAATAATAATTACCAACCTGTTGGGTAGACGAGAGGAGCAATCGGGTCTGAAACGTCAGCCCGCTCTTGGTGGAGCTGGGAGAACTCCTACGTCAATGGCGAATGCATGCCGGGCCTCCTTCGCCAACCATTGCCGGTGACTGAAACGACGCCTCGCGCAATTGAAAAGTCCGTTTTCTTCGACGCTGCGTCCCCGGGGCTGGAGGAGTGTT
>WEIS01092590.1:0-35772 GCA_013389965.1 Todus mexicanus
AGCTCATCGATCCAGCCTGGCCATTGAGACTGTGTGTTTTAAATTGTCTGAGCACTAGTTTGCTTGGTCACATCAAATGATTGCTCAGTGCCCACTGTGTTAGTGTTCGTTCTCCACCTACCCCCAGACATGAGAGGAATTAAGTCCAGAGATGGTAACAGGGACAGAAGGTTTTGCCGCAACTGAGCTGAGAGAAGCTCTGAGAGAAAATGGCTTGGAGAGTGAGCAGAGGGAAGTCCAGACTGAGGGTTAGATTGGTGATGGGGAAAAACAGGCTTCTGTAATTACTTCTAATGAATTATAATATACACAGAACAATATCTCCCTAGCTTCTGGAATTGAAGGAGTAATTAAATCTGGAATGAGCCACAGTAGAAATTCTGACTTAAATGCAAAGGATTATTTATTTTGCGGAGGTTGAGCTATGTCAGGCGGTGCAGTTGTCTCAGTGACCAAGGAAATGGTCATTAAATGAGCTAATACCAGCAGAAAGGGCAAGGGCACCAAATGTCATATTTCCTCTCAGAATATACTACGAACAATATGTTGGTGAGTCTTATGTTAGTACCAAGTAAATAAGGAGAAATGACGATCAAGAATAAAACCACCAAGGAGCATGATATCTTGGAGGACATCAGTAGGATTCCTACGGTAAACATTTCTGTCTGGTTGACCTCTTTTAATTCTTTGAACCGCTCAGCAAAATAATGAAGAGCAGAGAATTAAGCTTTCAAAAATCCTTGGGCAAAGGCTTTCATAAGAGATCATTAAAGACACTAATTATGCATAAAATGAGACGTAAAGTTTTCCTGCTGGATTAAGTGCTTCTGCTGGGCTGTTGAAATTTAAGGGGACTTTTGGTGAAAAGGTAAAGCAATGGTTGTACAGTCAAGACTAAGCAGAAGAGAAGCCAGAGGAGCTCGCTCCCTTCCTCTGGTGTAACTGCATCGCATCCTTGTTACACTGGGGGAATTAATTACACCTGTCTGCTAATTACTTGCAATACTTGCAATTATGCTGCTTTCAATTACCAAACTGGATGTACAGAGGTTTTTATCTTAGCTAAACTCTACCTGTCTGAACTGAATGTCTTCCTTCTGGTTACGTACCTGAGCCAACATCGTTCTGGAAAAGTCGAGCTGTATTTTTTTATTTTTTTGCTGAGAGAAGAGATGAGAAAAACCCCATCTCCTTTCTCCAATATTCAGCATCCTCTTTCCTGTAAAGTTCTAGGAGCTCCATGGTTTGGCACCAGTATTTGCAACTTGTCTTGATGGGGGGTTCTTGTTGGTCCAGCATTGCTGAATTTTGGACAAATCGTAGCTGCCTATAGAGGGAGGGTAAAGATGTGAACAGTAATTGTCGTTGTAGAGCCCAGACAGTCAGGCGTTCTTACTCGGGCCCGGTAGAGAGGAGCTGCCTGTGCTGGGGTGAGAATGTAGTGAGAGCTACTTTGGCATGATTAACCTAAGTAAGATCGCAGTGCTCCTGTAACAACTCTTTTTTGGGGGGGCACTGTAGACATTAAATAAATATTAAATAAAATACTAACATTTAATCTTAATTATTAAATAAACCCAACATTAATACAAAATCTTAAGACACTCTCGTCTTCTTACAGTGAATCATTTATTTTCTGTTGCTCTTTATTTTCTGTCAGCTGGTCAAATTATAAACCAATTCCAGTGAGTATTGATATTTCTTTTTTTGGCATTCATTTTTGGGTTCTTCTCCTTCCCATAAAACAGAAACAAAGCCCAGACCAAACCTCACTGAACCCCTGCTTCAAAATGTTTGGTTGGTGGCTTTTCTTGTGTTGCTTGGTTCATGAGTTTAGGGTGGATCTTTTTTAATTCAAGGAAGATTCTTTCACAAGTTATTGGAAAATCTGATAAAGCCAATGAACCTTCTGCAGTGAATTTCTAGAGAATCATTAACCAGAGACTTGTTGCCATGGATACTGAGGCAGGTGGGTTGCCTATTAAAAAAAAATTTTAAAAAATATAAATTGTCACAGACGCACAAACAAACAACCCAAAGCAATTTGACCTCAGTTTAAAAGCGAGAAGCAGCAAGATTTTACTCTTGTAACAGCAGTTGTTGCAGTTACAGAGGAGGCGAAGAAATACAAAAAAGCAAAGCGGTAGCGAGGTAAGACTTAGGGGTTTCTGCTACCCTAATATAAAGCCTAGAGCATAATCCTCAGCAAAAAACCAGACTAACAGAAATAATCCACAATCGATGAAAAAATCTGTTATAAGCCCAGAGATTTTGAGTTTGTCATTCTTGAAGGGAAGTTGCCCCTCAGTCTTTCCCACATCTGTGCTCTTTGCATCAAACGGGATGAAAATCCCTCTGAGGTGAAGGTTTTAGAGCTGGTATTTATCCTACTGACGTAAAACTGTGTTTGCTGGGAGATACCGTGTGGTGCCAGAGACTCGGGAAAGTGCAGATGAGTGAGAGCTGCTGTGTGGGACTGAGGGCTAGAGGAGCTGACTTGGTGCCTCCTCCGTGTTTGCTGTATGTGGTGGGGAAGAGAGAACCAGGCTAGGAAGAAGAAGTGCTTTTCTTTGTTGATCATAAGTCTTTTTCACACGTCTTCGTGGTTCTCACAAAATAGTGACTGCATGACGGCTCGTGCACTGCGGAAGAGATGTGATGTTCCTGTAAAAAAAGAAATGGAAAAGGAAGGAGCTCCAATGATGCAGGAGCTTGCCTGGGGCAACCGTTTTTGATGTCCCATGTGTGGACATCTCTGGTAGGTACTTCAAGGGGAAGGCACGAAGCACAGGAAACTTCTCTCTGTCATTCAGGACTTCTGCTGTGCCTGGAAACATCCCGTTGTTGTGATGCCGTGCTGTGGGGCTAGCAACCTCCATGGCCTGATAAGTTAAGTTTGTATTTTGGATAAATTATCACTGTGGTCTTGCTTGCTGTCCGTGCTTTTCCTCTGCTAATTTAGCTGCAAGCTCAAACACACCACGAAGCTGCAGAGACTTTTCGTAATTGCACTGTGGGGTGAGGGTCATCCTCCTTGTCAAGAAGAGTGATGTGGTGGGAAATCTGAATTTAACTCACAAGGCACGACAGCCACTACCTCAGCACTGCTGGTGTCAACGTGAGGTCAAGACCAGGCAGGAATTGATGGCTGCTCCAGCCTTGCCTCCAGCACGTCCAGGAGGAAACACCACTAAAAAGCCCATAGACAGGGTGGGGTGACAACAGACACCATAAAATATTGTTGCATAGGCTGATCAAAACAGCCTGGTCTGGCTGAACCCGAAAGGCGTGTCCTTGCTGCATCCGAGTCTTCGCTCGGCAGCAGACTCTCCTGCAGCCTGAGCACATGAAGCTGCTCAGACATTTTCAACGTACAACCAGCCTTACCTGGGTGGCAGGATTTTGTGTTGTAAATGACCCGTCCCTTTCCTACCCTCGCTTAAGATGAACTGTGGTACACGCAATCTGGCTGTGACCTAGGGAGCCGTGTGGACTGAGAGGACAAGGGCAAATCCGTCCTATCTGGCCACACTCACGTTTTCTGATACAGCAGCTGGGAAAAAGGAATCCTCACTGCAGGTTGTGTGCTGATCCACCTCTGATGGCGCTCACTGAGGGGAGGATTGGGCTGCAGGAGACTGGGATTGAAAGCAGCGAGCACAGGACAAGAGCCCTTTCATAGCTCCATTAGCCCTTCCATCAAAATGCATCTCTCGGGCATTAATGAATCGGGTTATAACATTTTACAGGCAGACAAAGACTTCAGAAAGGCTAAAAAAGGAACTTCTGAAGGGTTGGTCCTGGGGCATTTGGAGAGGCCGGTCTGGGCACTTACGTAAGACAAGAAGATGATGAATATGTGAGCGCTGAGAGCTCGTGCTGAGTCCTGGGCTTGTTCCAGGCTGTGACTCCACTGGCCGCTGCCAAAGTGGCATTTCAGAACGTTTTCAGACATCGGTCATACTGTAAGGGGTGGAGCTCATTGGCTTTGCTCTTGTGCAGGAGGGAAATATGAACGTGTCACAGATGATGTAACAGCCACTCAAAATACGGATTTTAGCCCCGCTTTTGTAATTTTGGTGCAGCCTTCCACATCTTTTAGAACGCTGCTGACCCTGAGCCAAGTAACGTGTTGTGGTGAATGCCTTTGACAGCCCAGTCATGCATTTTAGTGGGAGTGTTTCTTTGTGATGCGTATATACATTTATTGCCCGTCACTTTAGGGAGCAGCTTCATACTGGTATGCTCTGAGGAAGGAAAAAACCCCTCAGTGGATGCTCAGTTTTGGCTTGCATTGGATGTCGGGTTATGGATCAGGCATATCCTGAAATGCAGCGCTGAATACTTTCCGTCTCAGCTCAGGGACAGCAAAAGCCTGACAGAGAAGAGGTTTAGCCATGATTCTGCTCTTCCCATTGCCATTCAAATCAGAAGTTAGTTTCTCTGGTTATTTCCATGTTTTTCCAAATATTCAAGGAGAACCACAACAGGTGTAGCAAAATAAGCATTGAACTCCCCTTCACGTGACAACGCTTCATCATCCTTAGCACAAACTGTTGACCTTGGTTTCCAATGCACCAAACGCACCTGATTTGCTGAACAGAACAACAATTCATCCTTCACTTGCAGTGTGCATATTCAGGTGCCTATTCAACAACTCCATGGCTACAGTTTAATAAGAAAACCTTCAGCAAGAGGAAATTCATTCAGCCTCAGCTTAATTGTTTTCTCTAAGTTGCTGGAACTCAGTGTGTCACGTAGGGTTAAAAAGGAGAGAATGTAAAACCACAATTAAGATGTACTACGCAGCCACATTTTGGCATGATGCACGTTATAAAAGAGATGGCGGTTGTTTTTGTCCCAGGCCTGCCCAGGCTNCGTACTATGCAGCCACATTTCGGCATGATGCACGTTATATTTTGTCCCAGGCCTGCCCAGGCTTCTCATATCCATGGCTCTGGAGTAGCTTTGTCGGCCTGATGTTCCCAGGTCTGGCACCTCAGGAGTTTTCAGGGCTCTGGTGTGCTTCTCAAATCCAGATTCATCTGCTCTTCAGATCTTGGCCCCATAACAGGGAACCTGGAGACTACCTGAACACCTAATGCTGTCGCATCTTATGAGAATTATGAACAGATCCACATCTACTCTGGTATGCTGCTAGAAGAAGTCTGTGAAGAGGTCACAGAGAAAAGAAAACAGTAACCACCAGACTAAAAAACATTTATCCTGTTTCCAGGTAATACGAACTCAGCTCAGAAGTGAAATCTTTGGATTCAGTCAGAGTTGAATATGATCCACAGAGGACCAGAAGCCAAGTCACGGAAGAGTAAACAGAGGTATGGTCACAACCTTCAACCAGAACACACTCTGTGTTTAATCCTATTAAGGCATCCCTCGAAACCAATGGGACTAACTGTGAAGGAATGGTGGAATGGCCTCCTCTGGTTGCCCAGGGCTCTTTAAACTTTGCTTGTCTGAGTTCTTCTAAGACACCTGAAAACTCACATAGAAATCTTTGCGCTGGCAAAATTTTGAACATTCTCTTTAACAACCATAACTACTAGGGCTATACATTAAAAAAAGGGAGGAAAAATATCAAAAGCTGAGAAATCAGAGCACACGATAACAGCTTGAGAGAGGTGCTGGTTTGTTATGCTGCCACAAAACAGATCAATCCATGCCTTGAAGTGAACACCCATGTGTACATCCTTTCAACCGAGGTGTCTGCAACACTTAAATAGATCTTCTTCTGCCACATTCTGCTGTCACGAATCTCCAGCCTCCCTCTAGCTGCTTCTGATCGTAGTAGAGATGTCTTTCAGGTCCTCAGTTTAATTGCCTGCAGAGCAAGCCATCAGTTGGCAAACACATGTTGTTCAACAGTTGTAGAAGCCGGGCTGTGCTGCTAACGGGTGAAACAAGATGTCAGGGCGTCCAGAAGATGAGATGTACCAGCTGCTGAAAACACTTACAAAATGTGTTCTGGCAGCAGGAGTCAGGAGGCTTACAACCTCCTGGTGCTTTTGCGGTCCCGCTATGATCATGTCACACACACAGCGAGCGGGTAAGGGGAGAGAACATCTACTGACTGCCTGCTGGGTGAGCTGACAGGTGAAATGCTCGCACCCTGTAACCGCTGATGAACGTGATACCCAGTGCAGGACTAGGCTGAAAACCAGCTCCATCGTTACACTGCAACTGATGCTACCATTTGGCTTAACTATAGAGGTGTGTCACCTGCCCCTCTGAGCTATGGAAATCCACCAGATCCCTGACACCCGGCAGCTAGACCCCTGGTAACAGCAAGGCACATCTTGCCTTGTGCCTTTCCCCTTGAAACTTCTGCTTCTGAACGTGTCCTTTTCGGTGAGTCTCAGGCACGAGCCAATTGCTCCCTTCCAAAGGTGACTACAGTGGGATTTGGGAGCTGTGTGTTGCCGAGTGGTGGGTCTGTTCTCCGAGAGCTCTCTGCTTTTTTCTGCATGCCTCTTAAAGTGTGGACACAGCCCCACGTCCAGTACAAGCTGCAGGAACATCGTATGCATTAGTTAGAGTTTATACAGTCTCTGCCTATGCTTTATATTCCAGAGTTTATTGAATTCTCTCTTTTGACCAAAGAGTCCCCCTGGGAGCCTCTTGGCCCTGAGCATGGGCTTGAAACCCCCGAGAACACCCCAAAGGCCCCAGCTGTGACTCAGGAGGGCACCTGCTCTGCTCTGCAGCAGGCGGCCAAGCAGCACACCAAGATGTGCCATCACTTCCATAGATGCAGAGCCCTGGGCCTTTCTGAGATCATTTGGGGTGTAATGCAGGAGGCATCTCTCTTGATTTTTAAACCGCTTCAAGTACTTAATAATACCCATTATAACCCATGTAGTGACTAACAAGTAAAGTTCCTAGGTGGGTATCTTTGAGACACCTCCCCTGAGTTCATTTACTGTGTCTCCGTGTCATACCTCTGCAGCAGCCACAGCAGAGCTGTCTTGCCTTGCAGGCACAAGACACATTTCATGTACAATAAGCTCCTGTATTTATTTCGAGTGGCAAGGTTTTGGAGGTGGGGTGGTGGCAGGGGTGGCTCCTGTGAGAATCTCCCCCCGTGTCTGACCAAGCCAATGCCAGCTGGCTCCAAGATGGACTCTCCGGATCTTCTTTCACCTTTTTGATGTCTCCAAACTGTAGTTCCAGTGAGCCAATGCTAACTGTGGGTAGACTGTCTGTGCTTCTTATGTTAAATATAATTTTATGATTAAGATAAGATTCTGGTGCTACTTAGATCCATGGAAAGTTTTGGCTTCTGTGAAGATTTTCCCCGGAGTGTTTTCTTAAAATTCTGAAACAGGAAAAGACTTTAAATGATGACATTAATGCTTATGCCGTGAGAAGAGTAAGTTACGTCTTTAAACCTCACTGTCTCTCTCGGTGTCTCTCTGCACATAGAGAGACACACGCGTGATTCAGGCATTTCAGGTACGACAAAGAAAGGCCAGTCCCTCTGCAACAATACAGAACAACATTACAGAAACATAATAGCATTTTTTTCCAGCTTATTTCATGATCTGATGAATTCCTCTGGACTGCAAACATTCAGCTGGGTTCCTCATGAGCAACTTTATTTCATGATATTTGAACCAGCACCGGGAGAAAGTGGGAATGGCATTTATAACAAAACACATAAACGAAGAAAATCCTTTGAGGGCACAAACAAAGCTCTGAGGAATGATGACTGCTCCTCGCAGAAGGCCAGAAATGTCACCAGTTACATTTGGGATAACACGAGGTACAGGTGAAGCGGGTTTGATTCTGTAACAGGGGTGAGAAGGGATTGATTAAAACGGACATGAAAGAGATTCCTTGACGATGTGACTGGGTTTAGTGTTTTCTAAGAAATCTGTGACAAAACCATTGCAAATCCATTATGAGTCGGTTGTTTTCACAACGTAAAAACAAGGAGGAGGACTGAGAGACCTAATTAGAGCATAATAGTGAGAGTGACACACTTCGGGTAACATCCTGTAATTGATGTTGACACTGAAATTAATGCTTCAGACACAATGTGCTACTCAGAGAGAAAATTTCAGTCTTCTTTGATAGAGACGTGCTGAAAGAAAATTAGGGAGCTCTGTCCACAGCCGATAACGGAGCACTTGAAAACTCTGTACTGTGTTTGATTATGTTTTTATCTCCGGTATATTTGGTTACTTTTAATCTTAGTCTTGTTTCTTTGCTCACGGAGCATCCTTAAAGGCATTAAAGGCACAAAGACAAAACATACAAGTATGTGATTAGAGCTTTACTGAATGAGTCTTGTATGTTTCAGTTTATATACGTGTTTCAATGTTAAAGTGGTCAGGAAACCAGCCCATCCAAATCGCTGGGCTCGCCGGTTGGTTATTCTTTCCCGCACGTTGATCATTCTTCTATTCAA
The DNA here is from genome assembly GCA_013389965.1 of Todus mexicanus. Classification (NCBI taxonomy): domain Eukaryota; kingdom Metazoa; phylum Chordata; class Aves; order Coraciiformes; family Todidae; genus Todus; species Todus mexicanus. The sequence goes on from WEIS01092590.1 coordinate 8,429, forward strand.
ATGCTGGTGGCTGACACAGAATCCACTCCAGTCTCCTTGGGCTGCAGAAACTGTTGAAGGCAACAATACACATTTCCAGGAATTAGTTTGGCATTGTAAAAGTTCACCTTGACAAACTGGGAGCCAGTTAGATACGTGGCAATCGACAGCTACATGAAGAAACAGACAAACTGGGTGCTCCTGAAAAGTGCAAGCCTGACATGTCAGATCTAAAATGATAGCATCATCACGATGGTGATACAACCAAGAAAACACATACTCACAAAACCCACCTTGGTGCAAAAGAAAGCACGTGAAAGTACAGAAAGGACTGTCTCAGTTTGGACAAAAAGTAAGGAATTTTCGATAAAGCCAAATTACAAGCTAAAATGGAAAGAGAGCAATAAATGAAATGATCACTTACATTAAAGCTGTGAACACTGAGGCAAAACAAGCACGAAACGTTTCAGACCTTTCTCTGTCAGCCATCGTGAGGCTGTTTTTTCCCATTTGTCAGTGGATCAACATCTTCTCCAAACTTCTGTTCTGAGCCCTCTTCCTGTTACCCAACATGTCCCTGCCTATTTTTAGCTTCCTCTGAGCACTGGCCTTTCTAATGTTGTCCTTAGGTGCTGGAACAATGCTTTTACATCCTCCTTTGTTGCTTGTCCTCATTTCCACTTCTTGTACACTCTTTTTTTGCATCTTAATTCACTGAGGGCCTCTGTACTCAGACAAGTGGACCTTTCACTGAAATCCCAGTATTTCTGCCCAACAGGATAGTTGTTTCCTGAGCTTTCACTAAGTTTTCTTTATAAAACCAACACAACTCTCCAAGGCACCTGTCTGCTTCATGGTTACTTCCCAGAGAATTCTGCTTAGAAATTCTCTAAGGCATTCGAAGTTTTCAAGTTCAGACTCCTCACTCTGTAGCAACCCTTTCCAGGCATCCTCAAGTCATCATCACTGCAACCCTCACTGTGGTCTGTAGCCACATTGCCATCGGTTCTTCCTTGCCTGCGAGCAGCAGGTCACGTAGAGCCTTAATGCTGCAGGTTCTGCTTTAATTTATACTAGGAAATTGTTACCAACGTCCTCCAGGAACTTCTTGGACAAAAAAATTCAAATCTTTTCTCCTTAAATTTAGTTGGGGTTGGCCTTCCAAAGTTACAGGCCTTCATCTTGCCTCCTCATATTTAATTTTTTATTATTTTTTAACAGATAATGACTCTTGTGTCCTGGGTTCAGCTGGGCTGGGCTGGGGCTACCTCCCACACCCAGCTGCTGGCCCAATCAGCTGGGCAGGGGCTGCAGCTGGGCAAGGCCCCAGTGCTGGTAAACAACCCCCCAGCCCACGGGATCCCAGCTGAGCCCTGCCCCTATATAAGGGTTGGGCTGGGCCTGGGGGCTGTTTGCAACCAGCTCCAGGGTAGGGCTGGATGGAGTCTGTGGCTGGTGCAGTGACAGAGCTGTGTGTTCGGCATAGGTAGGATCTGTGGCCACTGTTACCTTCTTCACGTATTATTTCATCAGCATTGCTATTATGGTTTTGTTTTCCCCCTCTCTTTGTGTTGTTCTGTTAATCTGCCCTTATCTCAACTTGTGGAGTCTCACCTCTTTCTTTTTCCTTCTTGATTCCACTGCAGAGGGTGTGGGAGGGGTGGGGGAAGCCCTGGGTGAAGGGCTGCTTGGTGTTTAACTGCCAGCAGAGGTTAAAAATCATCACAGCTTGAGATGTGTTGGAGTGACAAACAACTAAAGCAGCAAACCCTGATTGTAACTTTTTTATTTTATTTTATTTTTTTCTTCTGTGTTTAGTTTGAAAAAGTCTTCCCTGTCCTGGCATATCTGAGGACAACATCAAAATCCTGGGAACCAGTGAGCTTGCTGGTATTTGAAAATCCCTGCTGTCTCTGTTTACAGACTCACTGTTACATATTGTTAAGTTTGGGTGAGATATTCAGGACGGCATTCAACACGAGTAAAGACATCTCTTGCCAGGGGGAGAATTAATCATGAAAACCCACACAGATAAAATAAGATGCCCTGGGAAGGTTTGAGGAAGGAATTAATGCAGAGACTTCTGTAGCTTTATTTTTCCTTTTCTTTCTTCCTTTTTCTTAATCCCACTCTCAGAAGTGGTGAGGAGAAAAAACTTGTTGATACCCAGGTGTGTTTCATAAGCACTGTTGTTGTGGATAACTGTGAGTTTTAGGAGGGATCTGAATGAAAGAGTTGTGCTGTCTCTGTGGAAACGGAAGCAAGACAGGTAATGGACAAAAAGCTCAGGCAAGGAAATGAAGGATGGCAGATAAGGTGCTTGGGATATTCATAGCCCTGTGGTGAGGAAGCTGTTTCTGCAGGGTGGTCAGGTGGCTTTTTGGGTGCCAGAAGAAACAAGTGCCAGGAAACTGAGCACACGGTGCAGATCTGAGCAGTGCAGGACAATGATCTACTGCAGGTCCCCCCCTGTGCCAGGTGGGCTGGTTTAGCTGCCTGACACACGGCCAGCAAGCCAAGGGGCTGGTCTGGGGCTTGGCCTGGGTTATGGCAAGAACGTGTCATTTTTGTCCTTTATTGACAAGGAATTATCAAACCATTCTGACATTTTGTTTCAGGATGTCCGAATCGGTAATGCCCCAAAATGTTGCTTCGCCTCTTTTCCATTTGGACTTTGTTGCGGCGGTGCTTATGTCATGGTAATCAAGTATCTCTGAGCTTTTTTTTTTTTTTGTGAAATTGAGGACAATAACTAAAAGCATTGTCAACTAAATTTCTTTTGGTGAGCTTGCGCTGAAATATTTCAGCAATCAGGTGTGTTTGAATTTTCATTCTGAATTGATATGGAGAGGGACTTTTCAAGTATTGGAATCTCGTGAAATGTCACATCTCTTTCTCCATTCGGTCTCACTCTGACCTTATCCAAGAAGAGAAGGCGTGTGACACTAGATTGAAAAAATCCCAGCTATTTCCTATGAATCTTCTTCTGAAATGAAGAATACCGTTTGCTGTCAACTCTGCCCTTTCTCAGGTGAATGCAGTCCTCTAGGCACCAGCACAAGCAGATGGCACAGGCAGAGTAAATTCTACAGAGCTCTTGTGTAAATGGTGTGCAGCTTGCAGGGCTTGTCAGGTTTCTCTCCTTTTTTTTTTTTCTTCTTCCTCTTAAAGGTCATTGTTACATGTCAAAAATTAGGATGCCACTGGCGAGGTTTCATCTGCGCCTACCTGCTTCGAAAGAAGACGGTGCAACTTGTAATTGATGCAGAAGGAATACTCTATTGCTCTCCAGCAGAGTTTAATGCAGGAACAGGGCAGGTGTGCCCCTCATCGTGAGCACGTTTTGTTATTTCAACTGTCCTTTAGATTGGGAAGTTAATACGGGGTCCACTCAAACCAGTTCATCAGGGACCTGTAGCTGCTTTTGTACTCTCTGCAGATGAAGCTGAAGCCCTCCGAAATCGTGATCACGCCCTGGATAGTGCAAGGTACCGTAGAGTATGGGGAGGTGGGACCATCTTCAGGCAGGGTCAGCTGACTTTAAAGCCTTCCTCTCCGTAGAAATTAGGGCTTTTCCGCTGGCAAAGGCTGGTCTTGCTCCATTGTCTTGTTAAGCTTTGCCAGCTTTTGCCAACTGAAGCTTTACCTCGAGCCGAGTGCCTCGGTGGTGCCAGGCACTTCTCAGCAGTCGCTCCCCACAGCTCAACCAAATACATTTTATCTGTCAATGGAAGCACGAGAAGAAGAAATCCCCGTGCACCTCGGCGCTTGATATCTCCACTTTCCCCGGGAAGCTGAAATGGTTTGTGGTTTTCTCAGCTCATTTTATTCCCGGTCTTGAACAGACTGTAAGATAGAGTAAGAACTGCATCATACCAAACCAAATGAGCAGGGCCAGAGGATATTTATTTTTACACAGGCACAAGCAATCTCTTTTTGTAAAGGGAACAGGGCTAAATCCAAGAAATATGGCACTAACTGCTACTTATCGGAATGAGGTTCGCATGGGGTTATTTCCAATCTCTTTTGCATTTTCTACCTTTTTTTAAGGCACATGGATGTCCACACACGAAAGAAAAAAAAGAAGAGGGGGAGAGGAAAAGAGGGCTGTGTTCCTCTTTGACGAGTAAAATTATTTATACTGCTGTTATCCATCCCCAAAGTGACGATGTTCTGTAGCTGAAGCCTCAGAAAGATTACTCAAAATAAGAGACACCAATAACAGCTTCCTCCAAATCCCAGCCAGCCGTTCTACCAAGGGCCATCCTCGGAGGCACCGAAACCCCCGCTAGCTCAGCACAGAACCAGCAATTACTTTCATCCTTCTCCCCTTATTTACTCTTGTAAAGGACTCATTAAGTTGAGGAATGACAACGTTTCTGTCCTGATCCTTTTTGATTACTTTCCTTCCCAACCTGAATTTATTTCTCGCGACCTTTAGAACTACTAGTTTAGATTTTCCCCTTCAGTCATTTGGGCTTGTGCTTGATTGAAGCATCCTTCTAGCAGTGAACGTGGCAGTGCAGTGACCTGCTGTGGCCCCGCGTTGGCCGACTCCACTTCAGCAATCTGACGCTGGAGAGCTGTCTAATCCAAAATCCAGAACTGACGTCTCCTTCCAGGGGATATTTATTAGCTTAGCTTGCGAGGTAGGAGCTTTAATAAGGCGCTTTTCCTCCTTTACATCACCGTCTCGTTTTCCCCTGCATGAAATATTTGAAGACAGGGCAGATCCTTCAAATGAACGTAGCTGGGAGAAAATATAAAAGGGTTGTCAGGCTCCAGGATGGAAACCTAGGCTTGCTGATTTGAAGATCGTGTCAATGCCCTGTTAATTAAAACTCCCCAAAGAAGTCTGCCTGTTTTAATCTGGGTGTCTCACTGTGTGACAGACCTCATGAAAATTTTTTTTGCATCTTTTCCCCCTTTCCCACCCTAAAGAGAAGGAATATTTTGCTATGTTACAGACCTCTTCCATACTTCAAAAAAGTGAATGGATTTCCCTCCTGGGCGTTGTGTCCTTCCTTTGTTTTGCCTTGGCTTGGTTATTTCTACTTCTGTCTTCATCCAACACAGTACTCTTAGTAAAAAATAAACCTGTGGCAAGACTGAGAAGGGAGAAGAGAAATTAGCAGTGCCGCTGCTCAGTGATAATGTCAACACAACAGCCTGTGGTGGCACTGATCACCGATGGCCTCTCCCTGTTGTGGTGTAAGCATCATTTTTGTAAGAAAGTGCCTTGTTCCAAGATGTGGATGCTTAAAATCCGTAGACAATTTTTCTGCTGATAATTCTTCAGGGTAATTTTTTTGCCTGGAAAAGGTTACATCTATCACTTTTGTATTTTATCAGCATGAAAAATATATTCTTGCTTTTTTTTCTTCAAAATTTGCTATTAGGTTGATGTGGCCTTACCAAAAGAACTGAGATCTTTGGGCTGGTAAACGTATTACAGTATTTTAAGAATGTTCTGAAAGACTAAATTTGATAGTTTGCCTAATACTTAGAAATGCCATGGGGCCTAATCCTATTTGAGACCCGAACAGGAGACAGATCAATAAATACACAGTCACATAGCTTTGATATTTCGTTGTACTTGGTACCGCAATAAATTACACAACACCATCAACTCAACTTTAAATGTAATACACAAATTCAATGAAAGGCTTGTCGGATTGAAGGGGAACGAGGCAGTTTGCATTCTCAGGCAAAAGGCTAATGCAGTATTCAGAAAGAAACAGGTTTTGCCGCTGCAGCCCACGTGCCCCTGTGAACAGGTACAAGGACAAGCACGGATGTGGATATTGCTTATTTACTGCAGCTCCGAGAGCGCGGCTGAGAGCAGAGCCCCAGAAGACAATTACTGAGTGGTAATTTTAGCTCCGAGGAGGAATGTGTTCCCTAAATCTGCGTGCCCTCGGGCTGCTGGGGTCTCCCGGCTGCCAAACTCCAGCTGCAGCTTTCTTTACACAAATTACCGCCCCTGCCTTTTTCTCACCAGCAAACTCTGCGCGGTTGTTTCATGCTCCATTTTGTTCCCTTTCAAAGCAGCTGATTGAATTCCACGCTTCAGCGTTCAATGGGACATCTTAATTAAACAGAGACTTTTCCAAGGAAGACCAGTACTGTTTGGTGGAACAATGTGATTCAAAATTATTTTCAGAAGGAATGGTAAGAAAATATCGTATGGATGTGTAACAGCAAGAGTTAGGGCAAAGGTGCTTATCTTCCCCTAACTTATTTCTCCTTGTACATACCCTCACTCAGCAATACCATTATATGCTTAGTCACACAGTGCTTTGCCTTTTAGAAAAAAATTCTAATCCAGTAGTACTGCCTCATACAAAAATGTTCTGAGATTGGGTGGGTATTTCTCACCGAACCAAGGGCACATCAGCAGCTACTCCAGCGTCGAGCAGTCCTTGTTAGTTCCTTAAACTCCTCGCTAATGATATTTTTTTACTTTAGGTTTCTAACGTGGTTTTTTTTTTGCTTTGTTTTGGCCGGTGTTTTATTCACTGGAGAGTGTCTCTTGTCAAACTGACAAGCATTCCTGATAATCGTGCCTCCGAAGTGCCAGAGCTGGACACCACGGGCTTGCACTACATTTGTTATCGCTGTTTCTTGATGTGTAGGATGTGTAGGTGAGATACCTGCCACGCAACTCAACCGTGCCAACACCAGCGACCTGCTGACAAGGAAGAATTCCTTCTGCTGCATTCTAATGAAGGCTGACATTGCCTCCTCACGTCCCCTTTCCCTTTTCTTGGACGAAGCACCGCTTGCCAGGAAGGGTCCTTGAAGATGCAGCGAATGTACTTATCCGAGCTCTCCCACCTTGTTCTCAGCCTAGAAAATGAATCAGCTGGGGGTACTGGTCTGTTCTGCGTGTGCTGGGCTCGGACATCGCAGCTACCAAGCAAATGAACGCTGAGAAGTCTGAGGAACAGAGAACGTAGCTTTTGGTTCCTGCAACACCAAAAAAAAAAAGGTAAAAGAAATTCAGGAGATACTGGCGTTACAAGAACTGTCTGANTCCTGATAGTCAGGCCTGAGCACAGCCCCTTTCATCAGCAAGAGCTGTCTCGCAGTGCCTGAGTGCAGAGTGCACCCTTCTTGCTCTGGTCCTGCGAGAGATGCTGCACCCCTGTCACCTGCAGCCCACTGAAGTGCTCCTTGCAGGCGTCCACGAGACACAAATCTGCAGAAACGTGCTCTGGGAGAGTCACACGTTTTATTCCCTTTCTAAGCCGTTACATTCACAGAGGTGGGGCAAGTACGACAAACGTGCTTCAGACCTAAAACATTACCAAATGCCAGTGGTGCGGTTTCAATTTCAACAGCTCTGTCAAATGCAGGGTATGCCAGTGGAAAACATAATATCTACTCAGAAAGACCCAGCAGCTATCTGTAACTGTAGCCTGATATTAAAAAAGAGATTGAGGTGACTAATAGTCCTCAGCCCCCTCTTTCCGTGGTGCCCTGCTGAAGCCAGCACGGTGGGGAGAGGCCAGGACTGGCTGTGCTGGTCAAAACGCCTCATTTGGCTCTGATGACACCCCTGGAAGTCTCGTGCCCCCTTGAACACTGCCAGGTCTGATTACTGCCATACAGGGGATATGCTGAGCTGGCAGAGTTGTATTATGAGAAATTGAATTGCCCACCATGCAGAGGTCCTGAGCACTCTGGAAATTACTGCTGTGTGCTCAGCAGGGAGCCTCAACCCTGGTCAGCCTTTCCACAGGGGTGGTCAGTGTTGGGGAGCTATAGTCTTCATCATCAGAGTGTTCTACTCCTGCTCTACTCTGCCCTAGTGAGGCCACCTCTGGAGTGTTGTGCCCAGTTCTGGGCTCCCCAGTTCCAGAGAGACCATGAGCTCCTGGAGAGAGTCCAGTAGAGGCTGTGGAGCTGCTGCAGGGCTGGAGCATCTGTGTGGGCAGGCAAGGCTGAGAGCCCTGGGGCTGTGGAGCTGGAGAAGAGCAGCCTGAGAGGGGAACTGAGCAATGCTCATCCATATCTAAAAGGTGTGTGTCAGGAGGATGGGCCCAGACTCTTGTCTCGTCACACGCACACACACGTTCCTCTGCGTTTGTAGCTGTGGAGGGAGAGGCCAAAATCACTTTCACAGGCAGATATGGAGAAGAGCTTTATCAGGCTTTCTTGTCAGTCACCTGCAGCGTGTAGTGGGCACAAAGGGATTGACATTCTCATGGAAATGGTGCAAAGCTGGTCTTTCGACCCTCAAAATGTCTAAAACCTGGAAAATTTCGGCAACTATCTGCTCACACCAGCTTTGTACCTGTGTCCCACCCTCAGTCTCAGGAAGCAGAGGAGAGAATTGTTTTCGCTTGCAGCTGCTTCTGGAACTCTCTAAGAAGTGGCATCAGGCAAACATTAGCATCGCAACAAATGAGTCTAGTGCAACCTTGGTATTCCCTTTTCCCCAGAAAGCAGTGCCAGGGAATGAAGTTCTAAAGTGTTGTGTCAGCCTTGTGCTAGACCTCTGCGAGGGGACGTGTTACCATTATGATCCTGGTTATGAGCGTCATTTTGCAGAGCTGTGCAATGATGTGCTCTGGCTGTTATGAGTGCCCGACAAAAGCAGATTCCGTTCCACAGAAATGAAATTTGCTACAAACACAGCGCAAAGCTCAGGCAAAACCAAAGCATCGCTGGTCTTACATTTTTCCCCCTCTCACCCCCAAAGGTTTGCTGAAAACCAGTCGACTGGCCCTGGAAGTGCTGAAGTTCATTTCAGGAAGTGTTTTCTTTGTGCCTGCTTTCAGCCAGCCTGCGTTTGGGCTGTAAAACTGAGTAGAAATTATTGAAAAATGCTGGTTTAAGGAGAGAAAAAAATGTGGCTGAATTAATGATTCTCGTTGTATGTCATATGGCTTCATTGCTATTAATCTGTCAAGAAGCAGGAGAAGAGGAGGAGCGTGGGGGATGTCTGTGAGGAGACCTGGAATTGCTGTAGACTGCATGCATCCATTCTAGGCAAACTGCCCCAAAAGTGCTCTTGCTGCTCCTGTAGCATTCCATAAAAATAATGTTGCTGAGGACCCTGTTAATTTCAGTGCAATATTTTACTTTTGCTGGTTTAATGACGAAAGCAAAAGTAAAGCAGCTTTACCAAAGTTGGTCAGCATCACAGTGAGTACAAGTGTCTCTTTCATGTCCTTCGGTTTACAAAACACAGTCCAGGGGCTTTTATTTACTGTACAGCACCGATGAGAAATGTTTTGTTACCTTTTGCTGCTTGTTTTTCTGCAGGAACAGAGTTTGTACACCTGGAGCCTTTGTTATAGAACTGTGTCCAAGTAATCCACGCAAGGAGGTACACAAAGACTTGAGGAGCTTTTATGGTGTGAACGTTACAAATAACAACATGTTCAGGGCTTGGTTGTTGGCTTTTTTTGGCAGAAGTTAAACTCTTAAATGAGAGGATTGCGTCATGTAGTCACTAAGAGATTATGTGGCCTCTCTAATTGCGGCATTAGTGACAGGGATGTGTCCTACAACTCATCAGTAATCAGACCTCAGCTCACTCACCGTGTGTCGGGCTCAGTTACTGCACAAAGGAAACCAGAAGAGCAGAATATTCCAGACAACAGATTCATTGCACGGGCACGTGCTGTAAACGGAACGTCCTACACGGTAAAATGAGCCACAGTCCCAAGGCAATGTGGTAACTTGCTCCTTGACTTTTTATTGAATCAGTCTACTATATTCCTAGGCAACACGCTCCCCCTTGAGAGCTATAAATATGAGGGATAAAAAAGGATATTTTACTGAGCTGCTTTGGCTTCAAGGTTTGCTTTTGATTAATGACATAATTGCATTTCTTCAAAGGATGGTATGTAAATAAGATTCGCCTTCTGACATGATGGAGTGGGGAAGGATTTAAATAATTTTTAAAATCTCAGTCACTGCTGGCTTTTCACTGCTTTGGCTTTGGGGAAAGCGTCCAGTTGAAATCTTAGGAAGTACCTGGAGTGATCAATAGCGGTCAGGGACCTTGAAAAGTAATGAAGAAACCAACCAAATATCTGGCTTTGAAATACTCAGAAAATTGATTGGACGCACTCATGGGACCGGAGTCGTTAATAAGACACGGAGTCTTTCATCAGTCACTCAGTCGTTATGTTCCTGTAGAAGTTTAATGTGTTATTTGCACAGGTACACGTGTCGTTAGCATACTCGAGGTTTGCTCTGAGGAGTTTACCATTCAAGCAACGCTTGTTTAACGTGCAATAAATGGCGCTGAGTGAAAGCTACCTGCAGCTCCACTGTTCTATTGAAAATTGGGGTAGTCAGTTATGGTGAATTTTTATTAGAATTTTGTTATGCAAATTGTCTAAGTACTATTTTTTCCTCTCAGGAAAATGGGAAGAAAAATATTTAATATATTGACAATCTGATTTTCCTTTTTTTCCCCTTTTTTTTAGTGTTTTGAATAAATTTAAGCTTGTTTCTGCTTGAAAAATTTTAGCTTCACCCCAGTTGGAGGAATTCCTTATTTTCAGCTTACTCTTCCTTTATCCCATTCTACATTACTGGGCAAGAGGAAGGGAGAAGCCACATTTTCCTCCCAATTTAATAATCAAATTTTATTTTGTGAAGAAAAACATTTGGCTCCATAATTTGGGAGCATTCTATTAGTTGGTAGCACAACTGGGTTTTACCTTTTGTTCAAGGCTTTTTGTCAGTGACTTTAAAGCCTACGTTTCTGTCAGATACACCCGCGTCTCTTTGTACTCCGAAAGGTATGGCTGTTGCACTGACAATTTGCAATTGTATTTCATAGAAGCTTCCAGAATTCGCTTAAAGTCAGGAGAAATGTGCTATTTAATGGAGCTGGATTGTCACTGACTCAGATGCTTCCTCTAAGCCTTGCCAGTCCCTCGTGGATAGTGGGCAGTATTCCAGATGTAAAGGGAGTTTTGCTTTTCACTCAGGAGTTTCCAGTTTTGGAGGTATTCTCAAAACCCCCAGACTTCCTTGTTGTTAGAACATAAAGAACATGGCTGCACGTAAAGGCACCCAATTCCCCCATGATCCCACGTGCAAATACAGAGTTCCACTTAAGCTGATTTCTCTCTAAACCGCAGATTTAACTCGTGTTGTGCGTTAACTTAGCAAGACGTGTGTTACAGACACACTGCTGGCTTTCTGGAATCATGCTTTCTGTTAGAATCCATGTTTTCCATCTGTAGTGCAGATAATACCCCATCTGCTGTACCTCCAAAAGCTCTGATGGAAGCCGTTTGGATCCTCAACGCTGTTGACCCGGTGTTAGATGAGGATGAAATGCTACTTTTTCCTATGGTGTGAGCTAAGCCAAGAGGCTGGAAGTGAACGAGCCGTATATTCTTCAGACTGGGCTTAGCACAGTATTGAGTGCTTTCTCCTTCTGTACGTCAGTGCTGTGCTTCCACACATCTCTCTTCAATCCCAGACGTTCAGGAGCAAACGCGGATCAGAAATGCCAAGAGTTAAACCCTGTGAGCCTCGCCTCCCCCAGCACACATTGACAGAACAGGACTTCCCATTGCCATCTATGTTGGAGTGAACATCGATTTTGACGGCTCACCTCCCGGCGGGCTCCTCTAGGCCACCGAGCAGAAGCCCGTGGTTTTACCAGCAGGAGTCTGTCCCCTAGGAACTGTGCTAATGAGGAATGGCAGAACAAGGAGCACAGCTCAGAGAAAGATGCTCTAGAGGGGAGGAAATATCATGGTTCTATCTTTAAGGGTAAGTGTTGTCCCTTCCTTATCTGTTTTCTTTGCCTATCTGCTTTCCAGGGCTCAGGCCAAAAGCTGCAAAGCAGGAGATCTGAGGTGGCTTTAGTGCAGCCAGTTAAGTTAGCTTTCTGTTGTTGCTGATCAATACCTAAATGGTCAGGGGTGAGAGGATGGGGCCAGGCTCTTTTCAGTGGTGCCCAGTGACAGCACAAGGGGTATCAGGCACAAACTGGAACCCAGGAGCCAGGGCCATCCCAGTGCCTCGGTGACTGCAGACCCACCACTCCCATCCCAGTGAACACCCATCTGCCAGACGCCAACCACAACGCACCATGGGCTGAGCGATGACCCCGTGAGCTGAAGCACCAGTGCCTTTTGTCTTAGTAAGTGTTGTTTTGTCATGTGCTTTGTCTTTCCAAAGAAGTTTAAATGTTGCTACTGATTTTTACTTGCTAGAATTTGGATTTTTTCCCCCTTGCTCTTTCTGCAGCCGCCTGTCACTTTTTGTATGTATGACGTTTTCATTCCTTGTTCCTTGTGACAACGGCAAACTGCATTTTGCTTGACCTCTGCCTCTCATCCACTCAGACCCACCACAAATGTTATTTCAGTGCCTCATTTAAAGTTTACCTCATTGCATTCCAACTTTTCTCTTTGAGCCTTTCTCACTCCAGTTTTTCTCTTTCTCATTGTGAGTATCACAGTTATCTGGTCTGTTTCCAGCTGGTAACTAGTAAGTGCCTCCGTGTTCACCCTGCCATTCCAGTCTCTGGATGTAATGTGAATTTTTTCCTGCTAAACTTCTCCTCTTGGCTGCTGCAGTGTTACCTAGAGAAGAGTATAAAAGCTTTGCTCCTTTGAAGCTTTATCTCACCCGACAGTTTTCATCCGTCTTTGCTTACACAAACCCACTCTGTTTCCTGAAAACACAGCAGGAAGCAAGGGCTGAACGCTGCTCCCTTCCCAACTTATTTCCAGGCTGTACTCATGGGGCAAAGACTCTGCATCTGCCTTCTGTAGACTTCTTCCACTACCTCTGCTCCCTGCAGCATTAGATGATAGGTTGGATTTGTCTTGCCACTGAAGTTTTAATCCTGGCCCAGTTATGCTTTGCAGATTGGCAAATGTCCATTGTCTTTAACATTAAATTTGGATTTTCCAAGAGTCTACGGGACTTTGCTTTCCTAGTTCTTACCTGGCCTGCTCCCTCTTGTGTCACCGTCCCTCCCCTCGTGCAATGTGACCATTAGGCTTTTGTGACATCTGCTGCGGGGTTGATTTACAGCAGTTGATTACTTGAGGAGTAATTTCCAGAGAAATGGATTGGCACTGCAAATGATTAATGCTAGAGAACCTGCAGGTATTGAAAAAAAATGGCTTTAATTATTTGTAATAGACATTCAGGATGCCCATTCACCACCTGCCTTAATAGGCTCAGAAAGACTGCACGAGGTTGATGGACAGCAGGGAATTATTTCGCAGGACCGTAAACCAGCCATTCCTTGGGAAAATACGCTAAATTAATGTCTTTCTCCCAAACCTCTTGGGTATAATCAGAGTGTCATACTAAAAGATAAAGTGAGATTTTCCCTGGATGGCAAAACCAATTCGTACCAGACACTCTTTGTCCCTATTGAGCAACTATCCTGGACAGGCAGAGCTGACATTTTAAACTAATAACCATCTTTACGGTCTCCTACGTAATACGTTTGGCTGAACAGGGCAGACCAGCAGGTTCAAAGTGTTACCTTCTTCCAGAGCCTTTTTGGCATGTGCCATTTCCTTATTAGCTCAATACGTGAGGACTCAGTAACGCTGGATGATCTCCATCAGGTCATTTTTTTAACCGTGATTTTGGTTCCTCGCCTGTTCTCCAGCCTCAGTGGAATTACACCAGGTTATATGGTTGGAGCTTATGCCCTCGTGGTTTGACACTGGCACCTGCAGAGCCCGTACGGGAGGGAACACTCAGAGAAACTCATGCTCACCCTACACGCGGTCTCCCCGCCTGGGCAGCTGCGGGGCGTGTGTGCTTCTCCCTGGGAGTGTTGAAGGGAGGTTGAGCACTGTGGCAGGTGCCGAGCCGTGGGCTTCACAGGGCTGGAGATAGGTGGTCAAAACTCAGCAGGACAAGGCCACGAGCACCCCGGTCTGGATTTGCAGGTGGCCCCGCTCTCAGCAGGAGACTATGTCAGATGCCACCTGAAGCCCACTCACTCCAGACCCTTCTCCCTCCCCTTGTCCCTTCCATCTCCCTTTTTCTGTCTTTTTCACTGTTTATTTCTTCTCAGTGGGAACAAACCCTGGCATTTCCCCTCCAAACGCTGAAAAATTAATTAATGGACAAAAGCGGCATTTATTAAAGTCACAAAGATGTTGAGTCACTACAGCAGGAGTGGACCCTGCCCACTCTCGAGTTCTAAATAATAAACCAATTCATTGACAGAAGGCTGCTGAAGTTTGAGCTGGTTTTTGCATCCAAAGTCACACTTGTGACATTGTGCTTTTATGAGAAAGCCGTGTTTTGGTCCTGATGTGTAATTGGTAAAGGACAGCCGGCATAATTAAACCATGAAAAGGACATAAAAACGCAGCCAAAGGACATGATTTATAGGTCATCCCTCATCTGTAAAAAAGGTTATTTTCAAGCAGAAATGTAGGAAGACAAAAATCCAATCATCCTACCAACAAATCTTTGCCTTAAGAGCTTTCCATCTGGTATTTGTGAAGCCACATCTCATCCAGTAGGTCTGCAATACACTATTTTTCCCTAGTCAGTCCGTTAACTTGAGTTCTGAACGATTTACTTCATGAATTTTAATTATTTTTCTCAGAGATGTTTTCAGCCCTAGCCCTCAATGACCGGATCATTTCGTATAGGAAAGTGTTGGAATTCTGTGGATTTTGGCAAACATATTCAGCACACATCCAGCCAACCCTCAGAATATTTTTCACAGGGGTTATATACAGTTTTCCCCTAGAGGAAATATAGCAGGTGACTTTATTACATCAGTTCTTGATTTAATAACACCTAGACTCATTTTTTTAAAAAATAAGACTAATAATTCCTTGGGAAGTTGTACTGCCTCAGGTAAATTCATTAGATGGTCCCAGACAGGCTTTCATTTCTCAAAACCTTCAAACTTTATTTTCTTTAATACTCTAATAAAAGGAAAGATATATTCTGAAGCAGCCTCGTAACAGACTAACAATTATTAAATACAATTTAGCAGGAGAAATGTGCCCTGTTTGGTCTAGTGATTATTTTAAAGGCATTCTAAAAAAATTCATTTTAAGTAAATATCGGGGAAAGCCTCCCAGTGGTTGCAGGTTGTTGCCTGTGACAAACAGATGCGTGGTGACCCAGTCTGAGGGTGCCTCTCGCTCCATTCTGAAGGCGGTGGCCGTGCGTTTTGGGTACAAAGGAACGTGTGCGTTTATAGACAGTTTGGGTGAAAAAAGCCCTGTGTCTGAGAAGAAATGCCACGAGAAAAGTCTGTGTTGCTGCTGCTGGCCGTAGGAGTACAAATAGATTCACCTTTTATTGGAAAGTGGTTGGAATCAAATTAACCTCTCCTGTCATGGAGAGCAAGCCTAAGTGCATCCGCCTGTCAGATGTTCCGAGGTGCCATTCCCTAGCAACTAGAAAATGCTAATTCATGACTTTGATTAAATTGTCTGGGCTAGGCCAGACCTCAGAGCTGCCTTTTTATGCTTGGGATTTATTTCTCTATTAAGATGCAAAGGAAAGAGGTTATTGCTGCAGTTCACGTGGCACAACGGTGTGGAGCATCATGAAAGTGGAATATGAGGAGGAGGAGGAGGAAGAGGATGCAAATGCATTGACAGCCAGATGCAAATGTAATGGTGAAAGGGATACCGGTGATGGGATCAGTTTCTTGAAGAAATTGTGGTTTTAGAATTTAAGATGACGCGTAATATAAATCTCGAGTATACTTATTTCTCTGAAAGCGTAAAGCAAGCAGCAGCCTTCTAAACACATTAATACTTAAAAATAAAATAGAATAAATACTGTAATATTAGCCATCTGCAGCCCATAAGCATAGAAATTAATCAAAATCATCAAGCTGCACTAAGAATGTAGAGATATTAAATGTTCCGTTCACTAGCTGTGACCGCAACATGTGCTTCTGGGAAAGCCCCTCTGAAGCTGCCTTATGGCTCCACAGGGGCTGGTCCTTCCAAACTGAAATGACCCGTTTCAGATGCTGCTGTGGCACCAGTCAGGGCAGCACCACGTTCTTATCCCTGGGTCAGAGCCTGAGTCACCCTGTGGTGGGAAGGTCCAAGAGGAAGGAGGACAATGGTGGGGAAGGACTCGCAGAGTTCAGTGAGATGCCGAGGGCCGAAATGTCACCACACATTACACTGGTGAAGCTGATACGTGAGGCTGTCTACATTATACTGGGAATCGAAGATGCTGGATAAGAAAATACTTTTTTATTTTTTTTTTTTCCCTAAGAGTGGCCTCCCTCCTGCTGCTGCTTCCTTCAGTGAAGAAACTGTTTTCTGTTGACATTAAAATAACGTAGCTGTAGCCGTGAGCTCTGGCTGTAGCTAGGAGCTGGAAGTCACAGAGAAAGGATCGTGAGGGTCAAGCATCAGCAGTAGGAGCAGATAACCTCTCAAAACAATCTCTCAAGAAACTCAAGACCCTGTTTCCATAGAAGTGTCTCTGATGATAACAGATTGTAAAAGGGGGAAAGTGTTCCTTCCTCTCAGCAATTATGATGTTGGCAGAAGAGGAATATTTCCACAAGGCTTTGGTAGGCTTCCGTGGCTGTGTTCTCTGGTGTGTGCAGCTGCCTTCATTAACAGTAAAGGAAATTACACAGTTGCAGAGGCTGAGGGGGGAAGACTCTTTTTCTGTGAGGAAATGTAGGATTTGTCCCCTCCAGCCATCGTCTGAAATGTTCTTAGCTTTGAAATTGTGTACGTATCATAGGCTGCTGGGTGTGTGTCCTGGTTTGGGTTAGAACAGAACAATTCTGTTCTATGATTTTTATTTTCCAGCTAAGTCTGTCTGAAGTTAGCAGCANCGCTAAGTCTCTCTCCTTTATTTCCTTTCTTCCCTTTTGCGTGAGGAGGGGGAGAGAGCGTTCTGGTGCAGATCTGGGGGGACCCCAAACCGTGATAGTATGCAAAAACAAATCAGTCAATGTTTTCTTAACTAAAAACTTGCCAGAATTCTAGTATTGTTTTCCCTCAGTGCGGCTCATGGATGCAGAAGGGCCCTTTTTTAATTTCAAGCACTTTGTGATTTCAGCCTTAAGATGCTGATAAGTAATTTAAATAATGCATCATCTTTAACAGAAATAATTATTCTGCTTCATCTTCATTTACATCCCAGCTCATCAGTCAATGGCTCAGCACTACAGGTTCATGCCAGCACCCTGTTGGGGTTGTTCCTTTCTTTGCCTGGAGCCCGTCAGCATCCAGGGCGGCTCCTTTTCCTGAGAGAACCCCAGTAAGACTGAGCAGTGCAGTGTGTAAAGCCTCACGAGGATTTCTTACGCGGCTGTAAGTGTGTGGTTATATATATCTGTAAGCGGTTATTTGGAGGGGTAATGAGTGTGGTTATTTGTCAGTGCACATCTAATGAATTGCCAAGTGCCAGGGAGTGTTTTGCAGCTGATTTTAGTTTGGTGGAAGAGTGAAAGATAGAAATAAACACAATGAATATGGCAAAGATGTCTAATGTTTAGGGAGTTTGTTGTACCTGAACTCCTTTAGGATTACGGTACTCTCAGAAACTGAAAATCTGTGTTGCACCAGAAGTGAATATCTTAAATCATCGAGTAGTCTGCCACAAACATGAAACATTACATCTCGGGGGAGTTTAATTCCCTGAGGCATCCCAACAAGTAGCAGATGGACAAAATCTGTGTTGAGGGAACCAGAAAACAAGAAGAGTATGTGAAAATTAGCAAGATAACAATAATGTAAATAAAATAAGCAAAACACTGTGCTGAAGTACTTGACTTACAGACAGGTAATATGTGAGTATGAGTATTCACTAGCAGAAAATTAGGCAGTTACAAGCTAAATTATTTGATCCTAAGCTCCTCTTCCTGCGCTTCATTCCTTTCTTCACCTTCAGCCTTCTCTTCTCTCTTGGCCCCCTGCTTTTCTTTCTGTACTACTTTAATACCCTTACTTGGTTTCACACTTCTGGAGCCAGCTCAATCCTTGAAGCATTGTTTTTTCTGTCCACATATCATGGAATCACAGAGCGGTTGAGGTTGGAAGGTACCTCTGGAGACTTTCTCCACTCAAAGCAGTCTATTAGAGCAGGTTGTGTTCAAGGCTCCTCAGGGGATACGGTGTGTGCAGGCTTGTTCACTTGGACTCTGAATGCAGCAGATTTCACCGCTCTTGCTCATGCCAAGTAGCTCTTACAGGAGTAGGACCCTTTATTTCAAATAGCTTCTCCGTCTGTGTGCACTTCTCATCAGAGGAAAGCACACAGAATACTACTCATCAGTTTACCTTGAGAAGGGAGCTTCATCTGAGAGTTGAGGACAAGACACGCTTAGTTCTCTCAGAAGTTTAAAAGCTATTACACAGCGAGGAGCTCTAGGATGCTTTGGGAACAGGAGCTGCGTGCAGAGTACCCTTGAATGCTGGCCAGAAATCTGGCCTCCCCTGCCTGTGCTCCACAAACGTGGTTGGTTTTCTCTGAGTAGACCATGGGGGAGATTTTAGGGTTTTTATTCTCTGAACAGATAGTGGGTTTGAGTATTCATGGACACGTTCAGGGTATTGCGTGGTGTCACCTTGAAAGCAGGTGCGGGTAGAAGCAATACAGCTCAGAAGATACAAAGCCAGGGGGCTGAAAGAACACGTGGGCCTTGTGTCTTCTGTGAAAAAAGTTCACTGCTGAAGGAAAGAGAAGGAGTTGAAGTTTTCTTCGCCCTGCTTCTCTCCCAGATAGCAGACTATTGCCCCAAACTGAGTTCCAGGTGAAGATTTTCCTCAAAGCATGAGGAATTCTCAATGTATTCGCACACCAACGAGCTTTGTAGCTCATTCTGCTCCGTGTTTAGCACATTCCGATTACAGACAAAGCCTCACTTCTCTTTAGTTCACACGTTCCTGGCAGATTTCTGAGTATCAGTGGGACTCTAAAGTTTACCATTTCTAAACCCCTATGTCAGCTCCTGCTGAAGTTCTCTGACACTGGAATCAACAAAAGCACAAGGTGTTGGGAATGGTGGAAGTGGGAAGAGCACTGGATGGTGAGACGCTGGCCCAGGTTCCCAGGGAAGTTGTGGATGCCCCATCCCTGGAAGTATTCAAAAAGAGGTTGGATGGGTCTCTGACCAACCTGATCTTGTGAGAGGTGTCCCTGCCCACGGCAGGGACTTGGAACTGGATGATCTTTAAGGTCCGTTCCAATCCAAACCGTTCTATGATTCTAAGATGACACTTTAATGAGACTAGCTGGCACTGCCATCAAGATTAGTTTTGTAGCTGCGATGGCTGGTGTAATCAATCTTTAAATTAGTTTTAACCCCAAACCTCTCTGATTTCGACATAAATCGTAAGAAATAGTTCTGTATTTTCAGAATAATTCTCAGGGGATATAGACTCATCTACTTAAAATTCAATACAGCCACAAAAGGCTTGTATTTATTATTCCCATAACTAATCCAGTTTATATTAAAATCTCAAACAACAGTTCACTCTCTGGATATTTTCCAAGTTTAAAAAAAAAAAAAAAAGAAAAAAACTAGGCTTGCATAAGCCGAACAAAATAGCAATGCTTTTTTCTTCACATCTGAAACAAACATTAATAAGTTAGGAAATCCAGAGGAGTTTAAAGTTCTGCGAGCTTCACAAGCACTTGGCAAATTTGCAAGACACCTGGAGCCTCATGATACTTTTTATTTCATAAATGAAATAAAAGGGCCCAGATCTTCGAAAATGAGATCAGCGGAGCTGTGTGGACGACTGCTTGATGATATATGTTCAAGGAGGATTCAGTGAAATGGTCTTTTTCAATGCGTAAAGATTGAGTTACGGAAAGAGTTGAGAAACCCACAGGTATTCTTTAGTCTGCTACAGTTTTTCTATTCAGAAAATATGAAGCAACACAAATGAGTGACCCAGCGTATAAAAATCCAGGGGTAGTCTGAGTGCACCAGACGTCATCGCTGGTGAAAGATGCTGTGATTTGCTTCAAGGCTACATCATTTGGCTTGGAGATGATCTGTTCCCTTTGAAGCCTGAAGTACATTGTGCGTAGTAAATGCTGCTGAGGGCAGCGTCTGTTTTGTCGTATAAAACCATCTCTCACGGAGAGAAGGTGTGAGTTCCTAAGTTAGGAAAATGGACCAGGATCATCAAGAACATCCAGGATCCCATGGCCACACTGCTCTGCTCCTCTTCTAACTCTCAAGGTGAAGCTAGTGAGAATACAAAGCAAGCTTCAAAAACAAGGTACGAATCCACCTTGTGAACTCTCTTTGTAGCTGCACAGGTCAGGATTCTTCTGGTCTCTATGCCAGCTAGAGATAGCCACCCAAAAGCTGCCCTAGGTTTCTTGATATGCTAAAGAAAAGGATTTTTCTGCTCCTAACTCTTTTTTTTTTTGGTGGCACAATGCCAGCAGCAAGGATAGAAACTACCAAATGAGCCATAAAGGTGACTCTAAAGGGGCTTTCTGAGGTGGGAAAAACCCAAGGGCCCCTCTGCAACAAGATGAGACTTCCCTTATATTGGCAGTGAGATTCAAAATGTCAATATTTTCATAAAGATTCCCCTTGCACGGATAATTAATTCCTTGGAGGCTCACTTCTGCAAATGGCACGTGCTCTGGCATCTTTAAGTGCAGCCTTAATTACCGGTCAGCCGTGGAATTTCCTCAAATTACCTCCGCTTTGAATAAAAAATTGCTGCTAGGCCTCGCAGCAGTGCGAAGGATAAGCTGGCAAATTCCAGACAGTAGACTCGCTCTCTTTATTTAGTGAAAAAAAGGGTTGTATCTGGGAGATATTTACTAAAAGGGGAAGCACTGTGACAAGAATTGCAAATGAAGCCCATGGCTCGGCTGGCATTGAAGTTACCTGAGCAGGATTTCTCCCAAGGCTGATGGCTGTGAAGTCCTGACTCACAGACCTGCTGCTACTCCCACTGCTGGGAAACACTTGCTGGGAGCAAAGAAGCGAATATTGTTACAACAGCTGCTGCTTGTGCTTTGCTAACAGAGCAGGAAAAAAACCTGCCGTGCCAGTTGCTCTTTTGTCTTCCCTGAAACGCTCCTGAAACGCCTTGTCGTGTTACGGCGCGTGGACCAATTTCAGTGATACCTGCAGGTCTCTAGCTGTGATCACCAAGGAGGCCCATTCAACAAAGCGCAAAGAAGAGAACAGGACCATCTGCTTTCTATGAAGTCCCAAGGAACTGTGAATATCTCAAGCATTTTCTGAGCGTGTCGTATTCCCGGAATTGTGTTTGTTCATCTCCATTTAACTGATGGCAGTGTTCTTTGGGAAGCACCAGAGAAAAGAATCATCAAATCACAGGATGGTTTGGGTTGGAAGGGACTGTCATCTAGTTCCAAACCCCCGCCGCGGCCGGGGACACCTCCCACCAGAGCAGATTGCTCCAAGCCTTGTCCAACCTGGTCTTGAACACTTCCAGTGATGGAGCATCTACAGTAGGTACCATCTCCTGTCTGGTTACTCTTTTACAGATCTCAGGACATCCCTAAATGTGCCTACAGCAGCAGTACCGACCGGGGGGTTTCTGACTGGATGACTCATTTTGTTTGGAGGACTGTTTGAATGTGTTTGGCAACTGGCTCTCTACCACCGTTCGCGCTCACTGCATTGTGCATTTAACGTGCGCACAGAGGGAGAACATCGTATCCCAGGTGACTGTGGCACTTAAAAGGTTTCTTCAGGCATTAGTTAATAGGCTATTTTGTGAGTCCACATACAAACTAGAAAATAGAGACGCCAAAATGTGTCCTGGGATTTTGACTCTTACCTGTATGCTCATCCCACATGACAGTGTTTGACAATCAGAGAATTAAATGAAGACAAGCTGGAAAAAGAAAAGCAAAAGCAGAACTCCTGAGGCAGAGTCATCTTGTCTTTTTACACCTGTACTTAAGGCAAATGCAAAAGTAACTCGTCTGAACTGGAGGCAGAGCTTCGGTTGACAAGCATTATTTTTGGTTTTGTTCTCTTCAGTCTCCCTGGAGAAGGGCTGATTCGCTTACAAGGAATATTTTGTATTCTCAGAATGTTTACCTCAGTGTATTACATTTGCTCGTGAACATAGTTGTTTCCATTCTTCCAGTCTCCCACAGCCCACCTGCCTGTTTCTGGCCGCTTGCCAGCTTTGATTTCTCAAGTTCTGCCTGTGGCCTCCAGTCAGGTTGTTCGGCCCAGCTGTGTCTTGTAGCCCGTTTAAAAGGCTCAATTAGTTTAATCTGCCTCCAGTATCAAAATGATGGTTATTTACTCGTGAGATGCTGATCAGTCTTCTCTTGGTGGCCTGTGGATCTCAGTCTCAAGGGCTCGTACCTATGCAGACATGGGGAGACCATAAGAGCAGAAGGACTCAAGCAGAGGAGACTATGCTCAGACTCCTTGTCTGAAAACGTCTGGGTTTGCAGTCTTTATAACTTGCTCAGACATCTCTGTGTGGCAATGGTGTGTAAGTGTATTTGAAGTCACAGTATCACAGTATACCAGGCTGGAAGGGACCTCAGGGATCATCTAGTCCAACCCTTTAAGGCAAAGAAATACAGTTTAAATGAGCTGGCCCAGCACCCTGTCAGGCTGAGCCGTAAAATTGTCTAAAGCTGAGGATTCCACCAGTTCCCTTGGAAGACTGTTCCAGTGTTTAATAGCTCTCACTGTGAAAACTTTCCTCCGCAGTCTAGTCGGAATTTCCCCTGGAGCAACTTGTCCCCATTCCCGCTTGTCTTTTCTACTGACTCTTGTGAAAAGGGAGTCTCCATCCTCCTGGTAGCCACCCTTCGTGTACTGTAATGTTGCAATAAGCCTCCCCTAAACATTCTCCAGGCTGAACGAACCCAGTTCTTTCAGCCTTTGTTTGTATGGCAGCTCTTCTAGTCCTTTGATCATCCTGGTGGCCCTTCTCTGGACCCTCTCCTGCCTGCCTGCAGCTTTTTTGTATAGCGGGGACCAAGTCGTGCTTTTAGCCTGAGCGAGCAGATGATCCAAGCGAGAAACATTTCCTGTGACTTTAGTGGTGCAGAATGAGAAAGTAGAGAGTCCGAAGCAGTTTCTCAGCAAAGTGCAGCTTCAGAAGCAAAACAGGAATGAAGGACTGATGCAGGTAGCTGACGCGGATTGGATTTGATCCGTTTCTAGTGGGAGCACTGTTGAGTTAAATCACACCTCGTTTTTTGTCAGGATTTACTGAGAAAAAAACTCTATTTGTCAATAGCCTCATGTTTTGAATAGTGATTTCTATTTTGGTACGTGTAACATAGGGTAACATAAAATGAAGAGGAATTTGCTAGGCTCATAAGAAAGCTTTTAATCATTACGTAAATTTATGAGAAAGAAAAGGAAATCTGGATTAATTAATAAAAGGACAGGTTCAGAAGTCAGCTCAAATTTTCAGGTATATCAGAAATGCAGAAGAATCTTGTACATCTGTGAATATCTAACTCATCACTTCCTTCCCTGCTGAGTCTGGGGCAGAAGCACACCTCAGAAACCAGAGCTGTGAGCTCGCTGTAACTGAAATCACTGTTGTTTTATCAAAGACTGCAGGGCTTTAACCTGAGACCTTTCTGTGGAGTGAGATTCAGGATAAACTAGCAAGTTCTTTAGTCTGTGGTTAAAGAAAAACCCCACCTAATGCTAAGACGATACATTTTGGATTTACTCACCACCTGGAACCTTTGTGGACTTTATTTTTTTGACACACCTCCTATCCTCAGGTTCTGCTTAAGGGCCTTTACCTCTAATTAGTCTTTCTCTGTCTGCAATAGCAATTTTTTTTTTTTTTTAATCTGGTTATTTCTCTTCCTTATTTTCTCCCTCCTCCAAAGCGGTGGGAGCTAGAGCCCAGGTTAAGTACTTTTGCTCTGACAATAGTCGTGCGCTTTGGAGGGGATCATTCATTTTGCTGAACTACAATTACGCTCAGTCTCAGCACGCTGGGCTTCTTACAACAACTCGACAGACTCAATCTTCTCTGAGCTTTCTATTTTATTCTGCTGTGCTTCGGGCCTTCTTGTGGCCTTCTTTCCCCAGTTCCTGTTCAGTTTTATTTTACCTTTCTCTAGATAAACCCCCAACCTTAAAATGATAAGGAGAGACGGCTTCCTCTTAGGATTTTTCTACCTCTTTTGCTGCATGTTATTCAGTTGTTAACATGTTTACCTTCATAATAAAACTTCCATTTTTAACGTGAAGATTATTTTTTCTTCAGAATCAAAGAATTGCGCAGAGAGATGAGTACATTATCAGAGTCTGTCAGCCGCGATCACTTTTAGTAATATTACGTATTTTGAGAATTGAGTCAATATTTTGAAATCAATATCTCTTCTTATATTGATTGATGACAAAGTTGAGGACCTCAGCATACCTGGCACATCTTTTCTTGTTGCTTCTGAGCCTGTCTGGTTATGACTTTCCTTGATTTTATTCCCAATCTTTATGAAAGTTAGCAAGCCAGATCTCTCGTATTCATCAACAGCTGCTGAGTTATGGGATTTTTATTTAACTTCTGTTCATTATACTTAGGCAAAATAGGGAGGGCCTGAGTTGTAAACTCAATGGTGTGAATGTTGCATTTGAAAACAGAAGGGCAGCTGGTAACTGTGGCAAAGACAGAAGTTTATTGAAGTTTTAGAGCTGCTTCTTTCACCTCCAGTGTGACATCGGTTATTGTCTCTAAGAATAGTGAGGCGTTCTTTCAGACTAATACATGAAGAATTAGGAGAGTCTTTAGCAATGTGGTAAAATTAGTAAAAAATTAGACAAAAAAAATCTAGGATATCCTATGGTATCTCCTGTGATCCACTGAGCACTTCACTTTTCTGTTGCTTTACTCTGTATGCTTTACTTTTTATTTGGAAAAACAATGAGATAAAAAGAGCAAATAATCTGCTCAACCTTCTATAGAAGGCAAATTGACCTTTATTCCCTATATTCTTTTATAGTCATTTCAGCAAGACAGTTGCTACGTTTATTATTTACTAAGAACAAAACCTACTGGCTAGTTGCTGCAATTAACCATATGTATGACAAATCCATGGTTGCCCAAAGATTCCTAGTTCTAGGCTCTTGGTCCTGCACTATTACAGCTCGACAGAAACTTGGGTATTGTCTTCGTGATGTTGAGATGGAGCCCTGAGCGCACAAGACAAAATAATATGAGATGTTCCTACAGCTGCTTCCCAATATTCCAAAATCAGACAAAATCCTTCGTATCACTGAAAGGCAGCAGGTGGATTATTCGTTTAGCAGCCTACTGGAAAACCGTGCAGATGAAATTTCAATGTCACTTTATCCTAAAAGATTTCCTTCTCTCTCCTACGGTTAGTCTCAAATGGTGGCTGAAAAAAAAGTAATAATTTGAACTACTGACCCCCAACACCTTAAAAATAGTGAAGAAAGGTAAATGATGTTTGTTTTGTAGAAAGAAACAGATCGTTGAGCTCCCGCATGTTTGTTCCCTGTGGCAGATGCTCACAGGAACCTGCATGGAAGTAAATATGAAAGTTTTAGCAATGGTGGTTCTGATGTTAAACCCTCACATTTTATTATTGTTTGGAAATATTTTTTAAATATATGGTTTCTAAAGCATATATTCCCATATAGACTGTTTCTTTAGAAATGACTTTGAAAGCCCCCAGGCACTCTGACTGTCAAACACCTGTTACTGTGCTGTGCCTGAACTCTTACGAGGGCAGAGATGATTAAAGAAACCGTCACGGCCTCTTGACTCCGACGTGATAAATGAGGCTGGTGTCACTGCACACGGGCTGCTCCGTGGAGCGAGGCTCCTAATGACGTGATTCATACCTGTGTCAAACCAAGGCAGTGGGATTAAAAGGAACAAACATATCAAAGTCAGTCGGACATTGATAGTTTCACCCACGCCAGACTGTTAATCGGAATCTCCTGAGAGTTAAGTCTAACAGCTGGTTTAACCCTACTCCAGTTGCTTCAACTATGCGAGATGCTCTCATTCCCATTAGGCCACGTGATGGTTTCACTCTCTGTTTTTCACAGCATTACTTTAGTATCAACGTAGTCACTAAAAACTATGTTAATAAATAGACTAGAGCCCAGGTTTTGCAGAGAGCTCTTTGTAGGCAGAATTATTTGCTGTTTTCATTAGCTGTATGATCCCACGTTTCAGCGCTTTGTAAATTGGGGTTTTATTTTAAATTATTCCCCCAAACGATTTGCCTGAGTTATTTCCAGGTTTTAAATTGTTAAGTAAGATTGGAAAGCATCACCACTTTGGCTACTCACTGTTCCTCATTTGCAGCTTGTACTGGATGGTTGGTCGCTTAAATCACAGGATCACAGTATACCAGGTTGGAAGGGACCTCAAGGATCATCCAGTCCAACCCTTTAAGGTAAAGAAATACAGCTTGCTTAAGTGTTGTTTGCTTCACCTGGCTGGATGTCTCCAAGATAAATTTTAAAATAGGCAGTTAAACATTTTTAGCCCAAATGAAGATTTATGTTGGCTTCTCAGCTGGTAATTCACTTAACCTACTTATGAAAAACAGATAAAAGGAGGAAGAAATAACACAGGTGACGTCACTGTTTTTACTGATGTCCAATGGTGTCCTCCCGAAACCAGCCGGACTCTGGTATTACCAGCACTGAGGCAAGTCTGCCTTTGCATTTTAACTGGCAGCTCATAGCTTTGTCTGGTCATCGTTAACTTCCATCAGATTCGACGGAAGCCACGCAAGGAAATATTTTGATATGTTATAGCCTATTCACCCAGGGAAGCTGTGGATGCTCCCTCCCTGGAGGTGTTCAAGGCCAGGCTGGATGAAGCCTTAATCAACCCAGTTGAGAGGCGTCCCTGCCCATGGCAGGGGGCTTGGATTAGATGATCTCTGAGGTCCCTTCCAACCTATTATTCCCTGTTGCTTATTGTAAGCACATTTCTCGTTTTGAAGGCATTTATTGGCTTGTGCAAACCAGCGGATTCCTCTTAGTCTTCAATAGAGCCCTGCAGGTGTATATTTGTATCAGCTGAAGGTCTTCTCCTGAAAATGCTCTTTTGAGTCAAAATACCCACTTTTCTTCTGAAGAGCTGGGAAATCTCACAGGTCCAAAGAAAGCCCCAAATAAAAATCAAACTGAGACCTCTCTCCACTATCCCAGTGGAGGGGTTCTTGGGGCTTGGGGACACCCATGGCCAGATGTGATGTTGGAGACTCCTTGTACATCTTTGCCCACAGCAATGGGGCTCTGGAGTGATCCTGGTCTGGCCAGCCGGGGAACCTCAATTGAACCTTTTGGGTTTATTGTGGTTCTGACTGTTCGATATTGTCTTCTATTTTGAGATTCTTAAAATAGCTGTCTTGACATGGGTAATAAGGAAAATTCCTGCGAGGAATGTTGCTTTTAAAAA
>WEIS01092592.1:1740-12916 GCA_013389965.1 Todus mexicanus
TACCGCCTCTTCGTTTTTCACATGCGCCTTAGGATATTCTAGAAAAGTCCAGAAGCTTTCAAAGATACTGCCAACTTGGTCACTACATTTAATATTAACATAATATTAACAGTGGTGAAAGAGGAATTTCAGAAGCCATGACTCCCTGATTAAGTTAGTTGTAAACACAGATATAGCCCTTAATTAAGCCACTTTGAGCTGTTCAGATATATTCATTATAGGAGCAGCTCTGACTGGCTTTGGTAGACCTAGCTGTTTCCTTTAAGAGCAGGCATAGGTCTACTAAAGTGTACAACCAACACAAGTAAATACAGAGGGTATCCATACTGCTCTTTAATTCTCTATGTCCTTAACCTCCCAGTTTTTGGTGAATTATGACCAAAAACCACACAGAAGATTTTTTCCTAGGAATTACTATCCTCAACCAACTCAGCAAAAGCAGATGCTGATTCATTCCTTACATTGTGTGCACCACCCATTCTGCAGTGTTGAATGACGGAAGATAAAGTGAACCACTGAGCTGTAATCACATCTCTGCACTGGCAGATTTTGCCCAGCTACAGGGATAAAATCTAAATTTATATTGGGCCTTTTGTATAAGGCTGAGTTAAGCTTTGTTGCCCTAGTGAGATAAATGCCAATATGGAAATCGAAAGACAACAGTTGTCCACAGTGCACTTGCTCAAATCTGAAGGAAACCGTCATTTCTTAAAATGAAAAATGGCATTTCATCTTCAGTATACATAAAACAACATAAGTGTTTTAAATAGAATCAATACAGTTTTTTCTGTAATCTAACATTACTTTATTGAAAAGTAGATGGACTAGGATCATTGTACTGCTTCAACTTCTATTCCAATGTAGAAGAAATTATAAAAAGCATCAGCTGAAGCAATGGAATGCTAAAGACAGCACAAGACAAATAAATATTTACTGAGAGACTTTGTGCTGTATCACAGAAAAAAACCCCACCCAAATAAACCAAAACAAACCAAACAAAAAACCCCAACAATCCAAACTTTTATTTTTTCTCTTGACCAGGATGCTCTGGCATACATTTATTTGATTATCATTATAAAATGTGTGCATCTTCCAAAGAAGTCGTAAACAAGCAGGAATATGTTCCAGCAACTGTCTTAAGTGGTTATAAAGAATCTATCCACAGTAATAAAAGGAAGATAAATCTTGAACAGCACACTCAAAGCCACCCACTCAACCTGAACTCTGTGTGAACAGATACTCTCTGCAGTATGCTTTAAATATGCACAAGAACTGGGGCTCTGCTGAGGAATAGAGGAAAAAACTCTGAGGAAGTGACCCATTACACAACTGGTCCTATGCCTGAGTATTCCATCGTGAATAGTAAAAGCAATTTTGTCATGTGCTACTTATTCATGCTGAACTCATGAATTTGGTCCTGTTGTGTTTCATTATAGAATTTCTTAGAACTGGTAAATTAAGAGGATTATGAGAATACAACAATTTTAAAATTCAACCTGCATCCTTCTACTCTTTTTGATGTTAAACTCTGAAATAATTTCTGATATTGGTAGTGGCTGTTTATTTCAAACTTGTAAAAAAACCAAAAAAGATTTTTTTAGTATTATCTACATTCGAAATATGTAGTGAAAGAATATATCAAATACCATTTTACCAATGTGACATTATAACATTACATACGCAATTAATCATGAACAAAATTGGAAAAGCAGAGTACAAATTCAGGTGAAGCAAAAGATGATGAACACATGATTAGTAGTATCCCTAGCTAATGTATGCTAAAGCAGTTAAGATGTTCTGCCACTGGGGGACAACATTTAGTGTGCTTCCTTCTGTAATATTTTTCTCATGTTTTCATTTTTTGTTTTAGCTGAGACCATCTCTTTAAGTCATATTGTCAGTTTTCCTGACAAAATGCACTTTAATCATCCTTTGTATTCTAACTGAATCTGACTGAAGAAGTATTCGATATATTTGAATACTCTCAAGAACCGAGCACCATGTCGATTGAGCTTCTACAGCAACAGATACAAAATAAAGATGATCCTTTTGATTTTCCCTTGGCAAGACAGGACAGAAGGGATTTGGATTACTCAGCAAAATTGAAAGGACTCTCCTGCATATACTTCCCAACAAAGTAAAATGGCAGTGGCACCTCTTACACAGGAGATAGAAGAATCATGGTCAGTAAAGAAAGTAGCAAAATTATTTTGGCATTATTTGCATATAACTTATTCCAAACCCAAATTTTAACCATAAGTATTGATTGTAGTAAAGCCAAAGGACACTTAAAAATTATGCAAAAATAGAAATTAAAAAAAAAAAAAAAAGAAGAAGAAATTCAGTCCTGAAAAATAGCTTTTATTGCATTTTTAACAACTAAGTGCCTGGTTCGGAGTAGGGTAATAAGAAATAAACCCAAATCTTAAAACACATTCTCCCTACCCCTCCCTTCTTCCCAGGTTCAACTTCACTTCAGATTTTATCTACCTCCTCCCCATGAGCTGTACAGGGGGATGGAGAATGGGTATTGTGATCAATTCACCACGTTGTCTCTGTTACTGCTTCCTCCTCAGGCAGAGTACTCATCCCACTCTTCTCTTGCTCTCGTGTGATGTTCCCTATACAGGAGACAGTCCTCCGTAAACTTCTCCAACATGAGTTCTTCCCATGAGCTACAGTTCCTCATGAACTCCTTCAGCATGGATCCCTTCCACAGGGTGTAGTCATTCAGGGATGACCCCTCCAGCATGGGTCACCCATGGGGTCACAAGTCCTGCCAGCAAATCTGCTACAACATGGACTCCTCATTTCACGGGTTCACAGACCCTGGCCGAAGCGTGCTCTAATGAAGTCTTCCCATGGGGTCACAGCCTTCTTTGGGCATTCACTTGCACTGGCATGGGGTCCTCCATGGGATGCAGGTTGGTATCTGCTCTGCTGTTAACCTCCACAGGCTGCAATGGGACAGCCTGCCTCACCATGGTCTTCAGACGAGCTGCAGGAGATGTCTGTTCCAGTGCCTGGAGCACCTCCGCCCCCTTCTTCTTCATTGACCTTGGTATCTACAGAGTTGTTTCTCTCACATGTTCTCACTCCTCTTTCCAGCTGCAATTGCCATTGTGCATTTTTTCCCTCTTCTTATATGTTATCACAGAGGTGCTACCAACATTGCTGATGGGCTCAACGTTGGCCAGCGACAGGTCCACCTTGGAGCCTTCTGGCATTGGCGCTATCAGACACAGGGAAAGCTTCTAACAGCTTCTCACAGAAGCCACCTCTGTAGCCCCCTGCTGTTACCAAAACCTTGCCACACAAACCCATACAATAATGTCCATATTGGAAAAGTCAGAAATGTATCATCTTTCACTACAATTACATGATTTGCAGCCATGAAATTAGTTATTGGTTGATAGCTATTACTTTAACCTCTTCTTTCCTTTCACCTTCTATTATTTTTTCCTTTTACTTCTCATTATTCCTGGAATAATATTTAATATTTAATTCCCATTATAATGATCTATTGCTTCCATTTTGAAACTAGTTCAGCTGTGACTGCCACATTTGGTGGGATGCTTTGAATAACCAGAGTGTTTTCAAAACACCATTCATCCTGCATGTTTGTACAGATCATAACTTAATTGTGCCACCCACATGCAAGAAAACCTTATGTTGCACTAAAAATACACGTAAACCCGAATAATTGCTAGCTAAAGAAAGGTGGTTGTCTTTTGCTTGGCTTTTGCTAAGTGTATATGAATGTTATCAGTTGCTTCTTAGTCAGGGAAACTCAGACAGCTTTTTCATTCCATATATCTTAAAAAATATGCACAGAAATATCTTCACCAATTAAGATTCTGCTCTGTGGTTCTGTTTTTCATTAGTGTCACCTAGGTTATAGGAAGATAATGAGAGATCATTTGTCCAATATGTGTGTGGGAAGGGGAAATTCACAGGATAGTGATTCCATGCAACAATCTCTATATGACACAATGATCACAATATAAATAAGTTGTACCTTATTTCTGCATTCTTAGATTTTCTTGGGCATCTATTTGACTCACTGATACACTCACCACTTTTCAGTACATGTTGATTTCAAGCAGATGCCTGTGGACCTTACAAGGACAGGAACAGTTTGGAGAATGTGCTTATAACGAACCGATTGTAGCTGAAAAAAAAAATCAAAATCCAAGGAGAATTCTAGTGAAAACTACATTTTAATGCCCGTTACAAAGTTAGGTGCTCATACTGAAGTCTCACAAAATGCCTGTGGCTTTTTAAAGGAGATTTAATTGTGTTTCAAATTTGTGCACTACCAATTCCATTCACTTCCCTACCTAAGCCATCCATAGTGTCTATTAATTATTAAAAAAAAAAAAAAAAAAAATGTTAGTTAAAAAAAAGAAGAAGAAATGGAATTCTGGATAGAGAAAAAAACCCCTTATTTTACGCATTTCAAACTATGCAGCCAAAGTGCTGAAGTGTTATTAGGCTACTGATCTGAGGTGGAAAAGAAAAATTTGGTCTAAGAGAATAGCACAGGATCTATTTATGTTAAGATAAAATCACAACAAGTTAGTAAATGGGACCACCTATGTATGCATGGCAAGCTCATTGCTTTTCTAATTAAGCTACTTTCCCGACCTGCTGTGAAGGGTACTTTCTGAGGTTTTTTAAGCATTCAAGCTTAGGAAGCAATTCTTGCTGTTTATAGAGAAAAAATATTTTCCCTCCTTTCTCTTTCACCTGTAAGTATAATTTTTTAATTAAATATAATCACAGACTTGGGGTCTGAGGTGAGAATGGAAATTAATACCACTTGTTATTGATCCTTCACACTTGTACCTGTTCACCAGGTTACTCACAACATTATGGCTTGCCTGTAAAGTCCTACTGCAGCCACACTGTCACGTAAACCCAGCATCACCTGTTGCGTACTATGTTTCATGCAGGAATTCACTCACACTCACAAATCAAGTTTATTGAGGTCTGAAATGCAAAGAGAAATCTTATCCTCATGACAGTCAGCCAGGATTTCACCAACAGATTGTGAGACCATGGGTTCATATGAGCTCTTCATGCCACCAACCATCTTATAGCAAGATACAGTAAAACTGAAGCTGAAGGGGCATTGAGACAGATTTTTATGTTGTGTATGACTGAAAGTGTACTACATGCATTCTTTTGGCTCTGTCTGGGTACCTATTCTAACATGAAAACATTTTTCACAGCAAATTAACTATGAATGCCCATATAACCAGTTTACATCCTTTTAGGTTTCCCCTCCTCAAAAGCCTGGTCAGTTAGTCTAGAGTAGTCAAAAGCCTGACTTTAGCAAAGTGCCCTCTGTCAGAACAAATCACCAAATTAAGTTGCATCTCTAATAAATCATAGTAATTTAAACTGCTTAATTAAAAAGCAATGCTTTCTGAAGAATATTGAGAATCTTTTATTCTAGTGGCAATCTTGTGACGCTCCATCAAAGACTTCTACACACAGTAGAAGTTTATTACTGCTACACATAGTGATGAAACACATGAGATAGAAAGGCTTGTATACACAGAATTTTGCACACATAGCCTGGTGCTTACCTTTGGTGGCAACTTCTTCACACAATTCACTAGCTAAATTAACTGTACCAATATTGAACTTTGTGTTGCTTTTTTTTTCTTTTTCTCTACTCTCTGTGTATATTACTCAACTCTTTAACTAAGTCAAATACCTCTTTGAATTAGCAACAGGAGCTGGCATGGAGAGAAAAGAGATTTTGTGCTTAAAATGAAGTACAGCTGCAAAGACCTGCTGCACCATATTTTTCAAGTACATAGCAAATCCTCTGAAACTCTTTTTCAAATTTTCAGGTTTTCATCACAGGAATTCTGGTGATGATGGAAACAAGAACTTCTCAATGATTTTAACTTGGCTTTCCTTTTTACAAATTATGTGAAAAAAGACACATCTCACAAGACCAAGATAACCCTAAACTAAATTAATTCTAAGATGTTGGAGTGAAAGGCACTTTGAAAATAAAAAATAGTTTTACATTAGAAGCAAATCACTTGAACTGTGTTACCAAAAATAAAACAAATGTATCAGTTTACTTATCTTCTTTAAATCTTTCTTTGCCTAAAATTTGTCATCCGAAAACTCACCTTTCATCAAATTGTTTGTAAATTTATCTTGTTCAAAAGAAAATAATGTAAGTAACACTTTTGCCCTAAAATAATATCAGTTAGTGTGAAAAACAGCGTAAATTTCCTCCAGCAACCAGTCTCCGTGTGATGTCTGTAAATGCATTAATGTATATACTTAACTGTAGTCCTCGCAGTGAGTCTCCTTCCAATTCTGTTCGCTGACCAACCTCCATAGTGGCTTTAGCTATACCTGAAAGGGAGAAAAAGGGTTTGTTATGCAACTACATATAAAGGAGTGGACCATATACAGATATTTCTCATTAAGATTAAAAGCTTTCCCATAAGGTCTTTTTCTAATGGATGAGGAATGGAAGGAGGCGAGAAATAAAGGCAAAGTTATTTCTCAGATGTACATTCCTTGTTAATTGTTACAATGGATAAATAATGAAACCCTTTCAAATTTTACACAATTTGGATGCGCAGATATTTTATAAGCCATCAGGTAGATGATCTCTAATCACAACTCTCATGGCTGTCTATTCCCTTTCCAAGTGAAAATTTCTTTTTGAGTTTATACTTTGTTGATTTTTAACCATATTTTCATTTCCCTTGTTTTCACATTTAGTGGTGATCTTTCTATTTCTTAGGGCAAAACCTGCAATGATGGCTGTGGAGGACTGAGACAGAAGAGCAGCTGGAAAGATCAAACTGAATGTTGACATGCTTCCTACCCAGCTGCTCTCAAGTGAAAATAGGTACAACCTTCTGTAAAAGAGTTGCTGGCATACTTTTTGCCCTACGCTTCCCTGAATAACTAGCTTTGAGGGAGTGGAGGTTCACAACAGTAGTAGTAATCACAGAACAAACTGATACTAAAGACCTTTGCAGAAAGGACTGAGAGGAAAAATGGCATCTGTAACCATCATAAGGATGTGAAGGATGGACTTGGAGTGGAAGGAGTGGACATGATGTTGCATCTGTATTATTAAACTGAGTATGTATATTACAACAGCAAATAATGATGATGCATTGTTAGCTATTGACACAAAGATGCCACAATGCAATGGCTATGTGTAATAATCTTTGTAGTAATATTTGATAACATTATGTATCTCCTACTGTTAAAGGTTGAGTACTGTGTTTAGAGTACTGTCACGGTTTGGGGCCAGGGTACCCCCAAATCTGCAACAGAACGCTCCCTCCTCCTCCCCACCCAAAAAGGTAAGAAAGGAAATAAGTGAGAGAGACTTATCAATTAGGAAAGGAAACTAGAACAGCTTTACTAAAAAAAAAAGAAAATAATAATAATAACAATAATAATAACAAAAGTAAATATATACAAATGTGTACAAAACCAGTNTAGACATTATTAATACAAAAAAAAAATTACTTACTTATTATGACCCTGCTTTTCGGATGGTACCTAAATATATTCAGGCCACAGGGCAGAAGAGAAAATTTGAGACTGTTTATACAGAATCCCAAAATGAAAGACAGAAAGAAAGAAGACAACTTCTGTCTTTTCAGATGCGAGACTCTCATTCTTCTCTGCCACGGGTGTAGCTGTAACTTAAGGGGACTGTAGAGTAACTGGCGATGGCCACTACAGGTGCTAAGAGATATATAGAGCAGAAAACCGAAGCCATCTTATCTTGGCAGAAAGCCAGGGCCAAACATTTATAATTTATAAATAGTCACTTTCCAAAGTCCAAAATGAAGACATGTTTTCACTCAAATCTACACTGAATAACAAAGCTCTTTTTTTAAAAAAAAAAATAATATATATATAATGCTATTAATGAAATAAAACACTTGAGTATTTATGTAACCAATAGATATTCAGCAAGTTAGGTCTAAAAATAAGTTGACACACATGAACTGAAATGAAAAATATTAACCATTATCCTAGAGAATATAATGAGAAGAACATAGCAAATAGATTATATTCTGATGATATTTGCATTGGCTGATTAAAATCTGAGGGCATGACATTTGCCTAGCAGCTAATGAGAAACTAATTGTTCTTTGTTTGTCATATGTTACATAAATAACATTGACCTAAAAACACAGATTGTGAGAGCATAAAATCTGCTGAAACAGTGAAGACAGATATCCAAGCAGTTTTATTAGAAGAATTCTGGGTTTGAAACATCTCATAATCAGAGACTGCAATGACCAGGGAGTTGAAACATCATATTCATACTTCACTCAGGCTCAGCTACCTTCAGTCCAGCATAAAATCTACCAGAATATCAGGCAAGCAAGAACAACATCCAGTAAGAAGAATAAAAGAGCTCTCAGTGAGAAAGTTTAGTGACGCATAGCAATCAACATGGTGGTATACTATCTGATCAATTTTCAGTCTCAAACACATTTCTCAATACATCTGCAGGCTGGCCAAAGGGAAATGTTTGCCATCTAATCTAATTTTCTACATTAACTAGATTTTTTTTTCATATTTGTTACATTTTTAGACTGACAGAAATCTTGTCAGTGTAAAGGACTCCTTTTTTCAAAGACATGATCATCCTAATAGTCATGAATTCCAGACAATCCTGAGGAAATTCACTAATTTACCAATTGTTTCAGTAACTTAAAACTAGGAAAACATTGCAAGCAGGATAGAAATACACAGAAGAATCTAAACAGACTAAAGGAAAAAAAGTTATATTTCGTTCGACTACTGCTGACTTCAATGGCTAATAGGACACACCATCAATGAAGCAGAGCAATTGTAAAAGCTGAAGAGGGATCAGGGACATTATGAAATAGGCACAGGAGGACATGGCTTCCAAAAATCAGTCGCCCTTCCAAGAACTAGAGGAATCTTCCATAGGTCATCTTTCGGAACAAACATACATAGTATACACTTTTAAAATAAGAAAATAAAAAGGTATAGGGAAATGTAGCTAATATACAGATAGTCCTACAATATTCTTCAGCAGATACAAGCATCTTAGCAATGTTAATAGCAGTATATTCATGGTGCTTCTCATAGGTGGGGAAACAATAGAGAGAAGATGAGCTAAGGTAATAAAGGACTTTAAAGAATTTTTAAAAATTTAACAATTAGATACTGCAAGATATGCCTTTGCAGCACAAAATCCAGAGTATGTGAAGTCCCTCAGCTGTACATAGGGAAAAAATGCTTTGGTAAAATAGCTCTAAAATTAGCATTGAACAGTTTTAATCTTATGTTGAAAAATTTTCCTGAATAATCCAGAGGTTAGAGACCAGACATAACTTCTGTCCCATGTATGCTAATAAAGGTAAAGTTATGCTCTCTATCCTTCATCATCTTTTTATGCACTGATTTTTTAACTTCTTAAAGCATGCTGGCGCAGCTTCAACAAACAGGTAAGTAGTTCTGATTTCCTTAAATTTTCTTAGCCCTGGTAGGAGTTGAGAGATGTGCATTTAAGCATCCCAAGATGAAAAATGAATTCCTGAATTCCTCCCATTTCCCACTCAAGTTCTCTGACTGGTACAGAACCATGTTATCAGATGGGTAGCATCAGTAGCATCAATAACAGCACCACAGCTGCCTGTTCTGAAGGATCAGGTCAAGAAGAGGATGGAAAAAAGCAAGGAGTGGGGTTACAGAGCTGTCTGTCCTCTACACCAGGACAGATTAAAATGAGCCTCTGCAGTGGCCAAGGCACCTTCCTTACGAGAAGCTTTATGCTGAAGGTCTCAGGCAGTATTTGGGCAGCTGTGAAAATGAAATTATCACCTAGAAAATGTTCACTTGAGACAAGGAGGTGAACCTAATAAGCCTCTAGGCCGCTGCAGAGCAAAATGGGGTTTAGATCTCCACAGTCTAGGCATCCACAGTCACTATCCCTCGCATGCCCAGCTCCTTTCATTTTGATTCATCCAAAGGGGTTTATCCAAACTCACACAACCAAGCAAAGGAATGAACCACACCCTTGATCCAGGACAGGGTTTGACCATCAGGAAGGAGATCAGGTCTTCAGTGGACAGCCTAGGGGACATGAAGAGAAGCTGCTGAGTGAAGGAGGAAGAGGTGGAAGTGTGAATTTGTGATATGCAGGGAAGGTAGATGGGGAGTCAGCCCAATATTTTCCAGCCATAGACACCTATAGCAATGGCCTCCATAGCTCCACAGTATATGGGCACCCAGAGCGGTGATGCGAACCTCTGGGAAGGAAACGAGCAACAGTGTGGGGTGGGATGTGTTAGAGCAAGGTATTTCGCAAACATGACAGTTCATTTGTGGACACACATGTTGACCACCAATACTTACATGGCATTTGACAACATGAAATCTCTCCTCCTCAACATGCACAAGCAGTATCTTCCTGAAGAAACATAGAATCGTAGAACTGCTTTGGTTGGAAAAGACATTTAAGATCATTGAGCTCAACAGTTAACCCAGGTCACTATTAAACCGTGTCCCTCAGCACCACATCTACACTAGTTTGAAACCCCTCTAGGGATGGGTACTCCACCAGTGCCCTGGGCAGCCTGAGCCAGGCCTTGACAACCCTTGTGGGGAAGAAAATTTTTGTTACGTTCCCTAGCATAACTTGAGGCTGTTTCTTCTTGTCCCATCACTTGTTCCTTGGGAGAAGAGAATGATCCCACACATCTCCAGCATGTTGGAACTGATCATCACTGAACTGATGTTGTTACACCTCCCCGCCTCCAGCTGCAGAGGCTAAGGAACAGGCAAAGGCAGGGTGGTAGGAGGGTATCACAGGCTATCGAGGCTAGAGGATGCCAGTCTCGCTGGCACAGTGGTGGGGAAAGGAGTGCTGCTGGTGATGCAGTTGCACCAAATCAGTTGTGTGGGGGAAAATGAGGAGAAGGGGACAATATCTCAAAAAAAGCCTGAAATAACCGGGGATTTTCAGAGCCGATGAGCCAGGGTCCAAGCAGCTGCAAGGCAGGCTGAGCCGCAAGGGCGGGCCCCACACCCACGTTCCCGCAGCTCTGCGGGCAAGTGCGGCTCTCTCTGCGCGGACCACTCTGCGAGCCGGCGGGGTTTGTCCCTTTTTTTTTTTTTTTTTTTTTTT
>WEIS01092593.1:0-21731 GCA_013389965.1 Todus mexicanus
AGGAGGGGGCAAAGAAAAAGGGGGGCAAAGAAGAAGGGGGGGAGGGAGGAGGAAACGGAGCCGGGAAGGATGGGCGGAGACACGCAGGGTCGTTTCGTCCCCGTCCTGCAGCCCCCGGCTCTCCGGTGGCGGCGGCTTGGGCCGCGAAGCCGCGGCCTCCCCTCAGGGCCTGGTGCGGGGGAGCCCGGGCAGCCCCGGCCTGGGGGGGTTGTTAGTTCCACACGAACACGTTCCGAGGAGGCCAGAGAGCCTGCAGGCCTCTACCTGCTGAGCTTCAGGCAAAATAAGCGTGATTTCTCTTGAGAAAACACCCCCTTGGCGTTGCCCGGTTTCCCTTTGCTTACCTGTCTGACCCACCGCCCCAAATTGAGGGCTGCATGGTTTACAATCTAGGGGAGATTGGTGAAGGTGCACCTGCTAAAAAGGCTCATTTTGGTGTTGTTTTTTTTGGTTTTTTGCGTTTTGTTTTTTGGGTTTTTTTGGTGGTTGGTTTTTTCCTCACGTGCAGGCAAAGGTGGATTGAGCTGGGTTGTAACGAGCAGGGTGGGGTTTGCACATGGGTGGAACATCTCCCTGCTGGGGAAAGGCTGAGGGAGCTGGGGCTGTTCAGCTTGGAGAGAAGGAGACTGAGGGGGGACCTCAGTCGTGGTTAGAAATACGGAAAGGGCGAGTGTCGGGAGGATGGAGCCAGACTCTGCTCGATGGCACCAGTGACAGGACAAGGGGTAACGGGTGTGAGCTGGAACACAGGAGGTGCCACTGGAATGTGAGGAGGAACTTGTTTGCAGTGAGGGTGCCAGAGCCTGGCCCAGGCTGCCCAGGGGGGTTGTGGAGTCTCCTTCTCTGGAGACGTTTCAAAGCCGCCTGGACGAGTTCCTGTGGGACTTGGTCTGGGTGATCCTGCTGCGGCAATGGGGGGATTGGACTGGAGGAGCTTTGGAGGTCCCTTCCAATCTCTGACACTCTGTGATTCTGTGAAATATGTAAAGGGCGACTGTCATGAGGATGGAGCCAGGCTCTTATCAGTGATGTCCAGTGATAGAACAAGGGGCAGCAGGTGCAAGCTGGAGCAGAGGAGGTTCCATGTAAATGTAAACTGTACCCATAGTAACTTAAAATACTCTTTAAATCTTGAAGTTATTTCAGTTATTGGCAGTAATTTTGTTCACGTGGAGTACGCTTTTTTTTCTTCCAGACCTGTTTGAGGAACCACAACTTCTCTGAGAATCTGTGGGAAAAGTGCGTTGGCTACGTGAAACTTGTTAATTAGAAATTCTTAACACTTAATTAGAATTGCATTTGAGGCGGACACTCGTTTCACAATAATTTATTGCATGTGGAATCTAATTTGACAGTTTTGTACTTAAGCCTTTTGGTCATAAGTCAAAACTTTTTCGCGGTGAGGGTGACGGAACCTGGCCCAGGCTGCCCAGGGGGGTTGTGGAGTCTCCTTCTCTGGAGATGTTTAAAACTCACCTGGACACATTCCTGTGTGACGTGCTCTAGGTGACCCTGCTCTGGCAGGTCTGTTCCAACCCCTAACACCCTGTGGTTCTGTTTACCAGCTTGCCCTTAGCTGAGCTGGCTGCGGTGGAAGGGAGTTCTCTCAGAACACCGTGCGTTCACTGAGCAGGTGCTTTGCTCGGTGTTGCTGGTGAATTAACGCTTTTTAGGAAGCGCATCTGTCAGTTACGTAGCGCGTGAGTCTGCGTGGTGCACGAAGACACAGAAAGCTGCTGTTAAAGCTGCTGAGTACTTCGTAGGATGTGTTTGAAAGCTGCGCTCAGCTCCTTTTTGACGTGTTCAGACACTTCATTCTCTTGCTGCGGTACTCGATTCGCACTTGTCTGTGTACACAGTTAAGTGATTCAGAGGAATGGTTTTTGGTTAAACTTCTGTTACGCGGTATTTAGAAGAAAATAAATTACATCCTGTGGCAATAAAGCACGCCGTCAGACTGTTGCTGTTCTCTGTTAAGGCACAAATCATGCGGAATGCGTGCGTTGTTCCTTTCAGGAGAAGCGCGCCTATCTTAAATTTGTGTAAGCACATATATGTAGTAAAGCAAGTCTACTTCCAGCTGAGCCAGACTCGCACAGAATTGATTCCCTGCTCTTTCTCGTCCATTAAAGGAAGGATAATGTCTGGAAAAAGTTGTCTGGGAAAATATCACTTTGAAGTCGCAGGATCGGGAAACTTCTGCGAAATACGCCTGGGCTTTTTTTTCAATTTCCTTTATCGACTCGGTGAATCTCAACGTAGTTCGTGTGGTGCGTGGAAGTTCTTGTTGGATCAAAGCCTCAGCAAAGTAAGATGTGGTTATGAATTACTGCCTCGCTCAGGCGGTTGCTCCCACGAAGGCGCTCCGCTTCTGCAAAAGCTGCTCAGCACAGCGAGTGGAAAAACTCCGGATTCGAGTGGATTAACTCAGAAAACACCCTTACAGGTGCTTGTAGCAAAACTCGAGGGTGACATTGCTACCACTTCCACATCGTAGTCTCCCTCGTAGCCCGCAGCGCTTGCTGAGTGGCGTTTGTTTTTTCCTTCGTGGCCTCTTAGGAAGGCTTGAATGAAAGAAAAAGGTATTGCTGTGTCCCGCGGCAGCGGAGGGCGGAATCCCGTTGCTGGTAACACGGACACACAGCCCTCGGTTTGTGGTTTGCTCTGTAAGTCGCGTTTGTTCAGCATCAGAGGGAACCGGAGCCATGGGTGTGTAATTGAGGTTGCAAGTGTGAAACTCACGGTTCAGTGAAGGTTTA
Organism: Todus mexicanus; assembly: GCA_013389965.1. Lineage (NCBI taxonomy): Eukaryota > Metazoa > Chordata > Aves > Coraciiformes > Todidae > Todus > Todus mexicanus. The sequence goes on from WEIS01092593.1 coordinate 2,760, forward strand.
TCCCGGTGTTTCCGAGTAATATTTTGATCAAACAAAAGTACGGGGAGCGAATTGGTTCTAATTCGTTTGTTCCCTGGTGCATTAACGATGCCTCCTCGTTTTTGTGGGTAGGGCTGTGAGTCTGGTAGAGTCCACTGCAGAGTTATAACAACACTTCAGCAGCACACTGCTACGGCTAGTCGTGTGTTCGGAGAGGTCCCAGAGGTCTGTTGTGTGTTTGCTTCAGCTGGCAAACACGTTGAGGAACTTCAGCTGATACCCTGGAGCACGGTTTGTGTTGCAGGAACAACTTTGTGGGATAAATACAGGTAAACCCAAACCACTGGAGGGGCAGGGGAACGCTCACCAACCTCGTTACTCCATTCAGAGCGCCTGCAGAGATGTGATGTTTTGAATGTCCTGGAAAGACGAGCTAACCTGAGTTTAGGACGGTGCTTCCCATCAGGGTTTGGAGCTTCAACCTCTGTGGTTTCGACAACCTGAACTTGAATGAAACGCACTTCGTGAGGTTTATTGCAGGAACACCCTAAAGCTCTTGGAGTAATGCTGTACACGTTTAATATCGGGGCACCTGTTTGGGTTGTCAAAGTGTGAAATGCAGTAGGACTTGCAAGAACCTCCGTTCTCTCATAGACCTCACCTAGAAAACTCTGCTGCCAGTGGTGTTAATAATTCTGAGCGGTTTAAAAACAGCTTCCCAAATCGGATTAATTTCAAGCGTGGTGTTTTGATACTAGACCCTTATTTAGCTGCCTGAAATGCTGCATATGTGACTGTGGAAGCAGAGAGAATTCCAGCTGCCACACGTTTGTGTGCTCTTCCCCACATGTACTTACTAAAACATGACGCGAAAAGTTGCTGGTTGCTCAGATGCTAAAACCCCTTGAGGTGTTTATGTATTGCTGCAACATCGGTGACGTCTTTCTGCTCGGCACTAAGCAGGGAAAAGAAGGTCTAGGGTGGTAACTGATCCAAGTATGAAATGATGCGGCTAGTTGATACTCCGGAAAAGTAGAATACAGAGAAATGCTTCTGATCCTGAGGGTGAGTTGCAAGTGATTGCTCAGGAAATCGGTGATAATCAATTATACCAGAACGTCCTACCCCATCGGCGTAGTGTCAGAGGTGAGATTTCGGAAACAACCAAGAGAGGAGCTACCGTAACTCAGGCAGCTTTAAAACAAAAACCTGCCTTGTGTTTTCGTGGCTCGGTAGTTGACTTTATATCTTAAACAGACATGTCTTTGTCATGTGCTTGGTGAGTAAGACATTTGTAGCTTGGTGACAGCTTAAGAAAAAAAAAAAAGTGGTGTAAGATTCCTCGCAGTTCTCAGAGTCGGGAATCTGCAATGATATTTTTGAGGCTTTAAAATTGACCGCAGTACGTTTCCAAGATAGTAATGAGGTGCTTTGAGTGAAAACTGTTTGCTTTCAAAAGGAGGGGATTAAAAAAAATCAAGTATTTGTACCACACCCAGTAAAACTGTAGCGATTTTCATGCAGCGTATCGATTGTAAAAAGAAAAATTTAAGAAGGAGAAAATGTGTAAAAGTAATAGAGAAGTTGATGAGTAGAGAAATTGTGTCAGTTACGCAGAAGCAAGCAAATAGTGATTGGGGGTGACATTGTAGGTCACGTATTATCCTGCACACTAGGGCTTTGGAAGGAAAGCACAGGAGTGTTCCTGTCCAAACATAGTTATGTACAATTGTCATTCCAGCCCTGGGAGCAGAATAAATACCTGAAATTCTGGAGGGCTGGCTCTGGGGAATGATTGCGGGGCTGGTAGGGACCTCAAAGTTGCTCTGTCAGGCTTTTCTTCTCTCCCAACGCTTAGTCACAGTGTTTCTTTGCTAGACGTTTGCTGGAATCCCACAGCACTGCTGTTTGGTGTTCCTCAGCCTCGCCAGGCAGTCTATTGAACAGATGCAATATTCCTACCAGCAAAAACATTTCCTTTTCTGTTGTTTCCATGTGTCAGGGAAATCTTCTTCCATGCTGTTCAAGAGCGATCTCTTTGGAAATGTGGTGCTTAAATTTATACACATAGTGGTAGGTCTGATTTTTAACAGCACGCGAAAGGGTAGAAGGGTTACTCTGCCTTCCTCGCTCTAACTCAGCTCCGTGTGCTGCTGTTTGCCAAAACAGAGGGAAATACTGACTTGTGTGTAATTTTTAGTCCTTTGTTACCCTCCACTGCTCTCCTGCTTAGCTGTACGTTGTCAATTACTCACCCGACAATAACATCCCGTGCTTCTCTTTTTGAGAGTCACCTCACTTTTCTTCACAGGCACATTAGAATCACATTCTGTTTCTGAAATCTAAAGCTATTGAAGGCCCAGCTGACTTCAGGTGAACTCTCCCATCTGCCAGTGGAATCACTCTGGTGTTACCCTGGTATTCAAAGAATTGTTTTTTGCAGAGGGAAGGGTTCAAAGCAGAGAGTTTCCACCATTCTTCTGGAAAAAAATGCTTCCAGAAAACGACTTCCGCTACTTTTGGTAGTGGATAAGGATTCACTTAATAAAGACAGTTACATAGGATGAAAGGGAGCGATGTGAAAAAGCGTCTTTGGGACTGTTGGTTTGTTGAATTTTATCCATTGTGTGAAAGTTTCAATTACCTGAACTTCCACACCTTGGGATTCTCTTGTTCTCTCTTATTTGCTACCTTTATCAGGGAGAGAGGTGGTGTCTGTTCTAACTTCTTAATGTGGAGGTCATCTGCACTGGCAGGAGTAAAAGTGAACCTTGTCTGCTTGAACTTAGGCAACGTTCGGGCATTTTGTTTAGCGCTGGCTTCTATTTGGTGTCTCTACGCTCTCGAGAGATGCTTCCTCCTCTAGGAAGTTTGTAAAGTGGAACTGAAACAAGCGCAGAACGTGAGAGTCGTAGGCAAAGGAAAAAGAGAGGGCGGATACGGGGGGGCTCGTGGTTTCATTGGGTTTCTTTAGTGGACAAGTAACTTGGGGCGAAGGGAAAGAGATGGATGACTAGTACACCTTTTATTGGAAATAAGGACTGAATTTCTTGGTGTCTTCTGAAAAGGAGTGGTTAAAAATTAATACTCCCGTGCTCTTAGTTTAAGCACACTAGTTTAGACTAAGAAAACTCGTGATGTTGGGGAAGGGGAGAGAGATGGACGTTCAGCTGATGATCAGAGCATGTGGCAGTGCTCTGTGTTAGCAGAATTGGCCAAATTAGGGATTTTTTTGTTTTTAGTTATAATGCTAACTTTCAAAAGGAGGATGGGACTCGTTCTTAACTGGTTAGCACATGACATATACACTGTCCTTTCTTTAAGAGCTTTTAATACTTCAATTAGTTAATCTTCCCTTTCTCTTGAGTTGAGATTTAACGTGTAATTTCTACTGAAGGTGTTTGGAAAAGCAATTACCGTGTTAAGCTAGAGCTGGCAGTTGGTAGGGCAGATTTGCCTGTCCTACCAAAGTCAGGGTTGACTCAACGTCAGGGAAGAAGAAAGGGGTGCATTCGAACTACTGAGTTTTGTATAAGAAAGCGAAGACCGGTGGACTAAAATCAGAGCAAGTCAGTGTGAATAACCAGGAAATAATGCAGAGGTTGAGTAGTATCATGTTGGGGCAGCTAGGTCATCAGAGGACAGTGAGAAATCAGTGCTGGAATGGTTACAGATCAGTTCCCAGTGAAGACTGGGTCCATGGTAGTAGCTCAGTAAGTTCACGCAGTCCTATTTCCAGCTGGGAGGCAACTGCTGTGACCGCAGCTGAAGCTGCATCAGAGCAAGCCAGCCTAACCCCGGCTCCTTGGCTGAAGCCGAAAGGTGACAGGCATCTGATGTAGAGGGATTCTGTGCACCCAGGTGAGTTGGAAAGGGCCTGGCCGAAGGAATAGGAGCTGTGCAAGGTCTTGAGCTCTAGGAGGATGTCTAAGGATGGGAAGGAGCTGTACCAGGATGGTGATTCAGACAGCTCTACGTGATGCACTCCACTTGTAAAAGTAGTTCTGGGCTTGAGGCAATGTTGTGTCTCCGTTCTTCATGACTTTAAGTGCTCTGTGAATATATCTAATGCATATAATTCAGAGCCACCGTTTAGACTTTGCTGCATACACTGATATTTGCTATTGTTTGTATTAGGGCCACCACCTTTTCCCTTTAAACTCCGGCAAATTTTTTCGTCATGTGGACAGAGCTGTGAATTGTGTATGGTGGTTATAGGAAGTCATTAACTGAGCTTAGGTTATGCGGGCAATGTCCAAAAGCAGTCATCAATTTGCTTGTTTTAGCCCGCACGTTGACTAATGCCCTGATAAGTGCAGGAATTGAACTGTTTACATTTGTATACTTTCAGGAGATTGTCATATCTCAGAACCTAGTTTTTGCTTTTATAGCATAAAAAGTGTGTACCAACCCGCAAAATTCCGGGGAAATGCAAGCCAGAATTGTATTGCTTGTATTGAATTATAATGCTCATATCGAAGTGGAAGGAATGTGCTGTCGGCTCGCTGGTGTTCATCCCCTCTCTCTTCTGGTATTTGGGAAGAGGCTCAGATCAGCATCAGAGTATTTTGCCATGGTCTTGCTTGGGGAGGGTCTTCCATTTTAAGATGAGAGTGCATAGAAGTGTGTGCTAGTACTGATTTGTTTAAAAGTTTGTTACCTTTTCAACCAATTCCTAGGGTTAATCTAGTCTAACACCGAGGCATTTATGTGGCATTGATCCAAAACAAATTGTACTCAGCAGTGAGGAGAGGAGGAAAATGACAAAAAGCCTGTTTTAAATTTGTCTTCAAATCTCTTCTGGTTTGAAATACAAGACGTCTTTTTCTGAAGCAGCATTTCAGAGTTCCCATCCTCTAAACTGGTGTTTAGTAATCACTTGCATTTTAAGCACAAACAATACGCTTCGTACAAAATGCTACTAACAGCTGGGGCATAGCAGGAGCAGAGGAGGTTTCGTATAAACGTAAGGAAAAACTTTTTCACGATGAGGGTGTTGGAGCCTGGCCCAGGCTGCCCAGGGGGGTTGTGGAGTCTCCTTCTCTGGAGACTTTCAAACCCACCTGGACACATTCCTGGGTGAACTGCTCTGGGTGACCCTGCTCTGTCAGGGGGGTTGGACTGGGTGATCTCTAAAGGTCCCTTCCAACCCCTGACATTCCGTGATTCTATGGTAGGCTGTGTTTGGTGGTCTCCTCTTTCTTCCATCTTGCCAAAGAACAATCTCTTACTACTCTTTAGTCTGATTAGATATTCCTTGGAGACTGGGAATTTGGCCCGTGATAGAAATTGGAGCAGGGAAGGGTGCTCTGGAGCTAAATCATTCCCCTCCCTTCAGCCCTGGGAATGCACAACCTTCCTCTTCTTGCCTGCTAGCAGATAACGGGCTGTGCGCCGCTGCTGCGGCTTCCAGCCCCGCTGCTGCAGGGAGCACCATCCAGTTCTGAGCTCTTCATGCTGCTGCTGGAGCTGAAAGCCTGTGGGGGTAGCGTTATTCTAGGGCAGGGCTGCGAGGCATGTGGTGAGGGTGCGTGGGCAAACAGTGAACTGCCTTCAAAGTGCCAGTACCTAATTTTGGTACTGTATAATGCTTCGTGTCATAAGACTGCCTCGTACCCCTGTTTTACCATCACCAGTGTTGATCCTGGCTGCGTCAAAGCTGATCGGAGTCAGGCAAGTCGTATAAGCCTAAAAAGGTTGACATCAGGTGTGTGTGTGTGTGCTCACTTGTAAATCACAGCCTGAAGAGCCCAGCAGTGTTTTGGAAGTTCACAAGATGCAGATTTGCTGTGATGGACATTTCCATCAGCTCTCTAAGTGGTTCTGCATTTAACCCTATTTATTGTCATCAAAATGGGCGAGGTGACAATAAGCATTTCCTTTATATTCAGCAAGGTATTCGGATGCCTTTAATTGCCTGTGCTGTATGTCCAGAGGGCAAAAAAAATAAATACTTGATTCATGTTTGCTGAAAAGGATGCTTTGCACTCCTCCAATTCCAAAGACCTACACTGGTCAGTCTGTTTGAAGGTGCAGCTAGCAGCTGTTGCGGTCGTTCACAAAATGATCAGTTTATGTAATCTTAGAAGCAAAATAATAATAATAATAATAATGGTAATAATAATTGTTGCTGGTAGTAGTAGTAGTAGTAGGCTGGCCTGCCAGCTTCTTGAACTTGGACCACAGGCAACTCAAGCAGAGAGAAGGAGCTGTGCTGAGTAAAAACGTTGACTTAGTGGAATCCGTAGCTCAAAGGAGAGTGCAAAAGGACCTGAAATGCTGATGAGAAGGGGGTAATTAATGTCTGAGAAATAAATCCCTGAAGCATATTCAATTTCTCGGTGTACACGTAGCTGAGCTGTTACTGCTTCGCAAGAGCTGGTGTTAGGCTGCGGTTTGGATTTTTTTTTCTGCCAAGAGTGTTGATAACACGGGGAAGTTTCCGTTCCTGCCGAGCGGCCCTTCCGTGGAGCCAAGGTCTCTTGTGCCTGTCGCGCTGCCGGGCCAGAGCAGGCTGAGGGTGCAGCAGGAGCTGGGGCAGGGCTGAGCCCGCAGATCCCAGCGGATCCCAGCGGTGTTCCGTAGCATGCGGCATCGCTCAGCCAGAAGCCTGGCGAGGAGCAGCTGGAGTGTTGATGGAACCGTCGGGACACCAGTGGGCGGCTGGTGAGCAGCGAGCGGCTGCCGTCGCTCTTTTTCCGTGGATTTGTTTCTTTCCCTCTATTTCTTTCTTTCTTCCCTTTCTTCTTTCTTCCTTCCTTTTAAAGAAATGGTTAAACTGTCTCTATCTGTGCCCACGGTACCCTCCTGACTCTCTGCTCTGTCCCACTGGGTGAGGGGGAGGGAGCGAGCGGCTCTGTGCTGCTGAGCTGCCTGCAGGGGTTAGACCGTGGCATACGTCTGTCTGAGGTTCAGATAAATCCCAGGCAGCAAAGGAAAGTTCTGAGTATTCGTTTTTTCTCAGTGGTAATTTGCCAGTGTGTCTAGTTCGAAGCTTGAGAGGATAATAAAACATTTGAAGAATTTCAGTGTTAATCTGCCCGTAGTGGCAAGGGAGAGAAACTGTGACAGTAATATCTTGTTTTACGTTACTGAAATATTCCTCTCCCTTTCGGGGGTTATTCCATGCCTTTCTTCTGTTAGCTGGAATGCGGTAATCTCTCCTCTGCCCTGAGAACCGGTGCTTGGAAAACTGGAAACTCCTCATTCTAACTCAAGTTTATTTTCAATCCGTCCGCAAAACGCATTCGATATCCACAGGAAAGAGAGATAATGTAGAGTATCGGTTACAGATAAGGAATATTGGATAGTTTAGTTTAAAAGCCAATGTGAATGTTTTTTACCTGTGTCTTAGATATCTGAGTTGATCAGGGATATGCCTTCATTATGATTCAGCGTTAGGTAAGGGGGAGTGTGTCAGGAAAGTGAATTGTTTTAAAGTTTCATCCATTTGACAGCCAAATGCGTTCATACACCTCTGGGAGTAAATGCTTTCTCTTTTAATTTAATTTTATTTTTTTTAAGACCGTGGCCTAAAAACCAGTAATTGTGTGAGGATCACATGCATTTCCTTTTCAGACTTCGAATGTGAGATCGTGTTCTTACCTTGTGGAAGAAAAGGCTTTCTGTAATTCATAGGTGTAAAAGAAAAAAGAGCAGCTGAGCAGGATGAAGGAGGTTTGCTTTTCCTTCTGTGTCGGCTGTCGGTGAGATTGAGACCAGAATATGCCTGCTGGTTTTAAGAATGCTGTGAAAAATCTGAGGAAGAGCAGAAAAAGTTGAATACCTTTTGCAGCAGAAAATTATGACTTCCCCCACCTCCTTCCTTCCCCTCTTTGGGGTGGAAAACATGGGATGGTTTTCTCTGCCGCCTCCTGGATTGCCCCCACACGCTTCCCTGCAGCTCTGGTCTATCCCCCCTCCCTCCTCTCTCTCCCCATGCCCCACACTCTTAATTTTGTTTTTCACCCCTGTGAGGAATGTAATATACCGGGGAGGTAGCTGTATGTGTGAGTGAATGATACCAAGGGGGAGAAAAATGGACTTAATAGGGTGAAAACAAGTTCCAGGTAAATTTAATGGAATACTTTGCTGCAGATGTCCTTGTGAGGTCTCTAGGGTTATGTGGTATATTTATTTTCAGTGTTCGGTGGAAGTTAACAAAACTCAGTCGTCTTCTCCTGAAAACTACAAGAATTGCTAGGAATGCAAGGGCAGGTTTTCGGTATTTCAGCTCTTGGAAGGAAGGCGAGATTTTGTTCACGAGCTCAGAGCTGCTTTAGATAAGATGCAAATTCTTTAATACATATATATATATTTTTTTTAAACTGTTGCTTCTCCGGGTTATGCTGTGCCCCAACAAAAGCGGTGCCATCCGGGTGAATCACGACAGCCCTGGGAGTCACGAATAAGACCAGCCTGCCCCGATCAGGAGTTCGGTGTATGCCACAGCTGGCATCTTAAATCTGCGCGGGTGGCAGTGATTTGTATGAGTAGTGTTGTGGGTTTAGGTTATGCACTCCTCTATCTGCGAGCGATGCTTCTCTGGTTCCTGGTGTGCAGGACGGGGTGGGGAGAGGGAGTGGGGGGGAGAACAAAAGGTAATGGAGAAGGAGAGGAAAGGGCGGTGTCTGGGTTTCGGTGGGTGAGGATTTGGCACGTAGCTGAGCAGGAAACTCCAGTGGTCCTAAATCTGGCTGCGTAAATTAGAACAGTGTGAGATTTATACGTAGGATTGTGGTCGAGGGGACGGTTCGTTCCTGAATGCTCGTGCTAACAGTGGTAGGTTGTGAGCACATTCATGCATGAGCCTTGAACATTGTGTTACTTGTGGAAAGACAGTGGGGTTTTTGTGTGAGGGGAACAGGCTGGATATGCAAGTCAGATGGATTTGATCTAGCTTCTGAGGGTTTGTGTTAGAGCCTGTAGTTTGCTGGATCTAGGGAGTGGAGTCCTTAGTGCAGGGCTTGTAGAAGTAAAAAGGAAGCATGCTACTCTGTGTCAGTGATTAAAGCAGTTTCTAGGAAAGGCTGAGCCTTACTAGTTTATGCAGGGTGCATTTTAGGAGATGGTCTCTCCTGTCTTTTAATCCAGCCCTGGTAATCTAAAATGCTTTTCTACTTTACGGCAGCGGATAACTGGGAGTGCTGGTTGATGGGAAACTTAATCTGAGCCAGCAGCGTGCCCAGGTGGGCAAGAAGGCCAAGGNGGTCCTTTGAGGAATTCAGGTGACTGTGGTACCCTTTTGAAAAGATGGAGGTATGTGTATAGACGTTTTTAGCCTCAAAAGTGAGTAACTGGCCTGTTTACCCTGCCTTGATGATTTAGATACTGGTGTGCTGCACCTCTAGGACTGGCCGTTTTTGCAGAGCTGTGTCGTATCAGCACGTGCTGTATCTGTTCCGAGCAGGCCTCCTAAACTGAGCTCCTGAAGGAAGGCAGAGCGATACCCACTTCTAAGGTTGGGTTAGCCTAGAGGAACGACCCGAGAGAAGGTATTATGTGCCAAAAATTTGTCTGAAGGGTTTCTTGTAAATTGCTCTCCAGATTCTTACCTTTAAATGCTGCCCATTTGCGGCACGTAGGCAAATAATTGCGTAACTCCTTATTTTCAGGTGTTCCGTATCTAGGTAGAAGTTACCTTCTCCTGTAAACCAAAGTCTCTGGAGACTTTCAGAATCTACCTGGGCACGGTCCTCCTGTGCAACCTGTATCTAAGTACACCTGCTTTAGCAGAGGAGTTGGGCTAGATTGTCTCCAGAGGTCCCCTTCCAACCCTTAATGTTCTGTGAAATGTGACAGCCAAACTTTGAGTAAATGGTGGAAACTTTCCATATATTGATCCAATAAATCTCTCCCAGGGTGGAAGCATGACGTATCTCGCCAGAACGGTTGAATACAAGATGAGAGGATTACTTGGAACAAAATATATAGCGCATTTCACCCAGCTTTAAATATTTTTGCGTGCTGTGAGTGTCAGCTTTGAAAAAAAAAACCAAAACATTTTCATTCAGGGAGTTTGACTCTCTGTAGTGAACCTCTGCTTTCGAACGATACTGATGTTTTGGAGAATTAACTTAAGAATTAGGCAGTTGTGTTGTATTTTTACCCTTTGTGTTTCAAACACTTGGGTTGCCACGTTTGAGGGCAGATTTCTCTGCCGCTGCACTTATTTGCTAATCTCACTGCTGGATCCTGCTCTGCAAGTTTGAGTGTGGCCACGTATTGCCAGCTCCCTCTGGCAGCCTGCTAACCAGCCGTGCTACAATCAGTGGAAATTTAGGAATTGTCTGAGCTCGCTTGAATAAAAATTACTTTCTGTCTGGCTTAGTAAGAATATTAGCTGGCTCACTAATTGAGAAAATTAATTGTCAGTCTCCTTTCTCCTGCGTTAGTTGTAGCAGCTTCTTCTTGTTGACGATGGTGGTTTTCACCTTTCTGAGGATCGCAGGAAGAGCACAGTTAATAACAAATCGATCATTTTAGCTCCTGCTGTTTAATGTGAGATGGACAGAATTGGACGAATACCTGAGAGTATTTCCAGGGAAGGTGATACGTAATCGAACTACACGGAGCTTTATAGTGAAATCGGACAAAAGGCTGAGGAGTCTGTACTGGGGAGAGTGACGTTTAATACCTTCATCAGTGACCTAGTGGGGTTGAGGCACTAGGTTTGCTGAGGTTTGCTGAGGACATCGAGCTGTGTGGTGGAGTCGACACGCTGCGGGGAAGGGGTGCCATCCAGAGGGACATGGAGAGGTGGGCCTGTGCCCACCTCACGAAATTCAACAAAGCCAAGTGCAAGGTTCTACCTCTGGATTGGGGCAACTCGCCATATCAATAAAGGGTGGGATTGAGAGCAGCCCGGCGGAGAAGGATTTGGAGGTGCTGGTGGGTGAAAAGCTGGACGTGAACCAGCAATGTGCTCACTTGCTGCCCAGAAGACCAACCATATCTTGAGCTGCAGCTGGTCTAGGGAGGCGATTCTCCCCCTCTGTTCCACTCTGTTGAGATCCCTCCTGGAGTAATGTGTGAAGCAGAACATGCGCTGTGTTGAGAGGAAATCCACAAAAATGATCAGAGGGCTGGAACTCCTCTCCATTAAGGAGAGGTTCCTCTAAGGAAAGGTTGGGGTTCAGCCTGGAGAAGAGAAGGCTCTGGGGAGACCTTCTTGTGGCCTTTCAGGACTTCAAAGGGGCCTGTCAGAAAGGTGGGGATAATCTTTTTTAGTAGAGCCTGTTGTGATAGGACAAGGGATGATGGTTAGAAACTAAAAGCAGGTAGATTGAGGACTAGACATAAGGGAGACTTTTTTTACCATCAGGGTGGTGAAACACTGGAACAGGTTGCCCAGAGAGGTGGGAGATGCCTCATCCCTGGAGACATTCAGGGTGAGGCTGGATGAGGCTTTGAGTAACCTGCTCGAGTTAAAGACGTCTCTGCTCAGTGCAGGGGGGGCGGACTAGATGACTTTTAAAGGTTCCTTCTAGAAACCCAGGTGTGCTTTGTGGAAATAAACAGCATCACCGTAGTGATGGGCGTGCTTGGACTCTGCACCGTTTATGAAACCGGGCTATGGTTGGAGAGATTCTGCATGTGGGAAGAGGAGTGGAAAGAAGACATGATTAGGATTGAATATTTTAAGAGAGGCAGATGCACGATGTGGTGAGTTACAGCACAACTTTTTCTTACAGCAAGCAGTTTCTTAGAACTGGCTAAAGGTAACAAAAGTGAAGCTGACAGCATTAGATGAAAGGCTCCTCATGTTGTAATTTGCCTAAACGTTGCAATTTCAAGCAATTGGATTGTAAATATTTGCCTTTTAATTTTAAGCACTGCAAATACGTTCACCGTTGCTGTCAATTCACCTGGGAAGGGAACAGTAATATTTTAGGCTCTTGGCAGGTGCTTTATTGTGAGTATAATTTTGTTTGGTTTACTTCAGCCTTTCAGCCTGATGTGGAAAAAAAGCGTAAAGAGAAAGCGATTATTTTTTTTCTCTTCCTGGAACTTGCATTTTTCCTGAGGCCCCGAATCTTCCAGTACTCCTGTTTCTGTTGTGTGGTGGATTAATTTTATTTATTTTTTTTTTTGGTAGTGTGATTTGTTTTGTCTTGTTTTATTGTGAGATAGATCAGGCAGAAAATATTTGAATTTATTTTTTTTTCTCCACAGAAATTTGACACAAATGCAGATTGCAAGGAAGCGTTAGCAGAATTACCATACTGGCAGTTGTAGACTGAATTCTTGTAGGACATTACGTGTCTGAACGTCTGAAGGCTAGCTTCTACTAGAAGTCGTAGTTTTCAGGAGGTAGCTTTCTTCTACTTGCTGCTTCATTAAAACTTTGAAGAGATCATGTGATTTCTGAGAGTGCAGCCCCAATAAAATTGCATTTTATGTTATATTTTTAGCCCCTTGCATTGTATTTTTCATGGTTCATGCTACGTAGGCAGCAACGGAGTTGATTTCCTGTATGTCAGTCTTAGCAAAATGACAGCTTCAGCACTGAGGTTAATTTGAAAAAGAAAGGAAAAAAGCCCCCTCGTGGACTCTTTAGAAGCTGATACGGGTGTGCAGTTGTATCTTTTAGGCAGTCCTCATACTGCAACTACCAGCCTCGCTAGTGGCTGTTCTGCTTTAAGCCTCATAAAATAGCTGCTAATAAATGGTGTCTTTGTTTACAGATAATTCTGTTTTTAAGGGTAGCAAATGGATGGATTTCACAGCCACGGAAGAAAAAGGCTTTCTTATTTTTCCTTCCGAAGTTTAGAAAACTCTGTTCCAAACTTTGTCTTCCTGCACTTCCTTTTCAGTTTGGTTTCAAGGAATGCTGCCGTATTAAAATCTCTCTTCGCTACAATACTGGCAGCTTCCACCCCACTGTTTTCTAAGTTTCCTTGTACTACTTATCTCATGTCTTCTTGGTAAAAGCACTGAGATCCATGAATATGAAATATTACTGTAAGAATAGGAGCCACATGTGGGCAGTTCTCTTGTATGGCCACGCCTGGACGTATTACCTAGTGTAAAGAATAAAGCCTTCTCCCCGGGACTTGGGACTTTTGTGTTAGAAAGGGTGATTTGATCATGGAATCGTAGAATGTCAGGGGTTGGAAGGGACCTCCAGAGATCACCCCGTCCAACCCCCCTGTCAGAGCAGGATCACCCAGGGCAGGTCACACAGGAACGTGTCCAGGCAGCTTTGGTAAGTCTCCAGAGAATGAGACTCCACAGCCTCTCTGGACAGCCTGGGCCAGGCTCTGTGACTCTCACAGGGAAGAAGTTTCTCCTCGTGTTGAGGTGGAACTTCCTATGTTCGAGCTCACACCCGTTATTCCTTGTGCTGTTGCCTCACACCACAGCAAAGAGCCTGGCCCCCTCCTCCTGACACCCACCCCTCAGGTATTTATAGACATTGCTCAGATCCCCTCTCAGCCTTCTCTTCTCCAGACTGAACAGCCCCAGGGCTCTCAGCCTGTCCTCACAGGAGAGATGCTCAAGTCCCTTCATCATCCTCGCAGCCTCCGTTGGACTCTCTCCAGTATTTCCCTGTGTCTCTTGAACTGGGGAGCCCAGAACTGGACACAGGATTGCAGGGGTGGTCTGACCAGGGCAGAGCAGAGGGGGAGGAGAACCTCCCCAGACCTGCTGGGCACAGTTTTCTTCATGCACCCTAGGATCCCGTTTGCCCTCTTGGCCACCAGGGCACATTGCTGTCCCATGGAGAACTTACTGTCCACTGGGACTCCAAGGTCTTTCCCCACAGAGCTGTTTTCCAGCAGGACAACCCCTAATTTGTACCAGTGCCTGATGTTCTTTCTCCCCAGATGCGGGACTCAACACTTGTCCTTGTTGAACTTCATGAGGTTCACCTTTGCCCAGCTCTCCAGCCCGTCCAGATCCTGTTGGATGACAGCACAGCCTTCTAGTGTGTCAGCCACCCCTCCCATCATGGGGTACCCAACAGGAGAGAGGCGGCGCCGCATCAATCTGCCCCTCTGCTCCCGGCCACGAGTGCTTTTCCTGTCACACAGATAAGCTAGCTAGGGCTGGCTGAATTGTGCTGCACCACCTGAAGGCTTTTCCATTATAGTGCCTGCAAACATCTTTTACAAGCTGACATGTGTTGACGGAGCTACGTACAGAAGAGTGCCACATTAAAGAGAACAAAAAGTAAATTGTGTGAGATCTGGACTTGATTTGTAAATATTTTTTTATAAACTGTCTATTACTCGTTACAAACATGGGGACAGGATTGGTGTTTGTCAGTATTGTTTAGTGCAGATGAAAATTCTGTTACATGTTTTCAGTAATGTACGTGCCCAGAAAACTTCAGGTTCTTAATTATCGTGTTGTTAGTGATGCTTTAAGACTTCAGAGAAATGGGAAAACCCTTGCTAAGAAAAAAAAACCCACATCGATGTGTTGGGGAAGAGGGAATTTATAAAGATGCGTTGTTGTCTAATGACTCTCTCTGTCTTCTTTCTTTCCTTCGTCATCTGCCGTAGCGATGGGTCAAGAAGCCGGCAAACCTGTCTGGTCCAAACCAGCAGGAGGATATCCGACTATGACGGGCAGAAGATATGGAAGAAGGCACTCTTATATTGGTTTTAGACCGTCTTTGACTAGCCAAGACAGAGATGGGCATCAGTGCATTGACAGCTGCGAACCGCTAGGATTGGAGGATGTGCAGAGAGAGAATTATTTAGGTATGTGCTGCTTTGTGTATTTACCACCTTACTGCAAACTGGGATGCTTGAGGATGGAGGAGAAAGGCACATAGAGAAATGGGAGGGGAAGAGAGCAGCCACTTAAATAACACGTGTACAATACATTTCATACGGCTTTACAGGATGCAGCTCAGCATGAAGGCAAATTAAAATAGTCTACTTCAGGCTGTTTCATTTTACCTGAAGAATGGGATTCCTGAATGAGTTAATGTATTCTGACCAACTAGGTAACCATAACATCGTATAATTCAATTTTTGTTATCCTCAAATCAAATTACAAATTGCATTTGTTAGATAATAGCTATTCTGACCTTCTGTTTGGAACTAGGCTATGAAATATTTGACATATCACAGACCAGGTTGTTCTGTCTTTGTCAGCTGTAGTGCAGTTACAGTGGGAATTAGTTTAAGCCTATAAAACATCTTTAAAGGTTCTCTTCTTATTTGTTTTAGACCTGTCAGACCACTTCCATTTATTGTGTAATTAAGATTGAACCTTAGTAGTAGTACTATTTCCCAAGATGTCTTTTGTGACTTTATCATCTGAATAATAATCATGGAATCATAGAATCATTTAGGTTGGAAAATACCTTTAAGGTCTTTGAGTTGTAGAAAGCAGCTTACTAATTTAGTGGTTAATTATTCTTACTAGTACATTCAAACTGGTACCAGTTATATCTCAGGTACCAGTCTAGGTTGGGGACTGAGCTGCTGGAGAACAGTGAAGGAGAAAGGGCCCTGGGGGTGCTGGTGGCAGCAGGATGCCCGTGAGCAGCAACGTGCCCTTGTGGCCAGGAAGGCCAAGGGTGNAATACAGCTTGTTGGATTAGGAACATAGTCCCATCTCCTTGACTGTGTGAAGTTTTCTGCTAAAACTCATTTGATAGAGCCTCAAATCTTCCAAACTCTTGGGTCCTGCACTTTGGCCACAACAACCCCCAGGCTTGGGGAGGAGTGGCTGAAAACTGCCTGGAAGAAAAGGACACGGGGGGGGGTTGGTCAGTAACTGGCTGGACTTGGGCCACCAGGGNGTCAGTAACTGGCTGGACTTGAGCCAGCAGTGTTCCCAGGGGGCCAAGAAGGCCAATGGCATCCTGGCTTGTACAGGAGTAGCGTGGCCAGCAGAACTTGGGACGTGATTGTCCCCCTGTACTCGTCACTGGTGAGACTGCACTTTGAATACTGCGTCCAGTTTTGGACAGTCACTGCAAGGAAGACTTCGAGGTGCTGGAGCAGCTCCAACAAAGGACAACGAAGCTGATGAAAGGTGAAGAGAACAAGTCTTATGAGGAGAGGCTGAGGGAGCTGGGGTTGTTTAGCCTGGAGAAAAGGAGGCTCAGGGCAGATCTTGCTTTCTGCAGCTTGAAAGGAGGTTGTGCAAGGTGGGATCAGTGTTTCCCAAGTAACAAGTGATAGGACAAGAGGAAGCAACCTCAAGTTGAGCTGGGGAGGGTTCACATTGGGCATTAGGAAAAATTTCTTCACCAAAGGGTTATCCAGCACTGGAACAGGCTGCCCAGGGAAGTGGTTGAGTCACCATCCCTGGTGGTATTTAAAAAACATGTAAACTTGGCGCTTAGGGACATGGCTTAGTGGTGGACCTGTCAGGGTCCATTGAGTGGTGAGACTCAATGATCTTAAAGATCCTTTCCAACCTACATGATTCTATGATTCTACAAAACAGCTTTTTTTCCCCCCTTCCTTTCTTTATAGACTCTTTTGTACCTGCTTTTTCCTAAATGTCTTTTCTTCTAATAGCTTAATACTAATTTCATTTTGTCGTGTGCTATTGTTCTTGGAGTCAGTTATGTGATGTAGATCATCTTGGGGGGGCAGGGAGGGGGAGCTTGTTAATTTTTTGTCATACGAACGATTTCGCAGTTGTCTGTGACACTTCATACTTTGTCTACATTTTAATCTAGTTAAAGGTTTATTTCGTGTAAGGCGGGTGTGTATCTTCCTGCTGTGTTTCTGTAATGCTACCACCTTTCTTGTCTCAGTTGCTCTGAAGTGAGCATTTTACGGGTCATAAGAAATAGGCAGTTCAGGGTGTATTAGTTCCTTGTTTTAATACATTCTCTTTGTACATAAATTCTAAGAATGACTCCTTCTATCAGGTCTAGTAACAAAATACACATTTTTAAAAAAATGTATATTTCCTTTCACATTTGATATTTCCTTTTTTATTGCAACTTACCAAAAAATACGTATCAGCTGGGGAAAACACTATCTAGTTGAGGTAAGGGAAATGAATCCATCCAAAACATTTCTCAAAGATAAATTTGACGAGTGGGTACTACCTGAAATACGCTACATATTTCCTTTCTAATTGACTTGACATTTTATATACATCTAAGCAACTGTGGAAGATAGTTGAAGGAGGTGTCCTTGGAAATATTAAAAATCTGACTGGACTTGATCCTTGCTAACCCTCTCTATCTGACTCTGCTTGAGCAGGAGCGGTGGGCTGGATGATCTCCTGCCAGCCTCAGCTGTTGGCAATTTTCTGAAGGAGCTTCAAGATTGTAATGAGATAAAATTTAATATTACAGTATTGCTTCCTGCAAGCCAGGGATTAGCTATTTAGATGATATTTTCTGTGGGGTTTCTTGTTTGTTTTGGGTTGTTTTTTTTTTAACCCTGGAACATTGACTTTACATGATCTCCTCCCTCTGCCTGTTTTTCAAGTAACGTGCTAGGCGATCCCTTCAATTACCCGTTTACGTCGCATATTTTTTTTTAAATCTTGTAATTAAGTTTCCAAGTCTCTTAGAATCAACTTAAAAATTGTCAGTACTCTCACCTAGTTATGCAAGCCATCGTATATTCAAAAATACTTCGGGCCGTTGCCTTGGTTAGGAGTTTAACAATGACTTAACTAAGCATTAATTTTGTAGTAGCAGCCGTACACACATTCTTTACCTTCTTACACTCTTGCTGCGGGGTTTGATAGCTGTTGTCCCTTTATGCAAGAGATGTTCAGATGTAACATAACCAAACAATCTGCGATAACTACTAACCGCTATTTGCAGTAACTACTAACTCTTAATTCCACATTCATCTCTGCTATTGTTTCCCTCTTACGAGGAGTTGCGTTCACAGCTGCGTGTGCAAAACACAGTGCAATTAGTGTGTAATTTATGGTGGCAATAAGTGGTTTTATCTGAGTCTGAGAGGAGCCACAATTTAGCCAGCTAGTGAATGGATAGTCCGATATTTGTCATACGGAAATGAACGTTGTAGCTTTTTTAATCTTCTGGTGTTTTTTCAGCTTTTCTGTTCTCATTTTACATAAACGATGTAAAAATGCTGCTTACAAGCTTGTTCCTTTAATACTTGGGGGGTTTTCCTGTCACAGGCTGGACTGCAGTTGTGTCAGTTAAGTCTATTTCCATGTACTTATTTTATATAAATGAGAATGTAAATGTTTTAGTGAAGAGTGACTGCATCTTTGGTAATCGTTTCTCTTTGTCCAGTTGCGCTGCAGTCCTAGTGAGCTATCCTTTCTTTATTCATGAGCGGTTGTTGTAGATGAGAATATTTCTTATTAGTTTTCATTATTCCAATGCATTCTTTCTTACAACTTTTCTGTGAAGGTTCCAGTGCACTGGTTCAAGTTTCTTCTGGTTTGTTAGATGAGCCATTCTTAGAAAATACTGGAACTCGAGAACCCGTTTGCCGAAGCGTATCAACCCAAACTGTCGAAGGAAGCAAGTTACCGTTTTCTCTATTCTCTCGTGGTCTGGAAGGCAACCAAATTTCAACGAACTTTATGAATCCTTACGAAAATTCTGAGGACCTTGCAGAATACGCGCCTGGAGAGCATAATGATTTGAACGGTCAGAGCGGAATTGCTTTTGTAAACATTGACTCTTATGAACCGGATAGCAGTGATGGAGAGGAAGATGATGCTCAGCACCGTTTTTTTTTGGCAAGGGAAGAAGCAGGTGTCTTTCAGGAAAGACTAGGTAACATGCTTTCTGAGTTAGAAAAAGGCATAGAGTCTTTTACTGACTTACAGTCCCGATTGTCCGCCCTCAGCCACAGTGTTTCTAGAGAACGTTTCGAAGAAGCAGGACCAATGCCTTTAATGAGATATTTTAGCATAGATTCAGATTTGGCTTGTTCAAACAACAGGACATTTAAATCTTCAGCTGAAGATCAAGCTATCCTGAATATTAACCTGAGTGGTGCCAATTATGAAACGCAGCAGAAAAAAAATATCATGGATTTTGAAGTCAGAACTCCTGTAGCAATTGCT
>WEIS01092594.1:0-25219 GCA_013389965.1 Todus mexicanus
AGGGACTTGGTTCCAGTTATTCATTATCCGTCTCATTTTCTCCTACTATTAGAGTTTCTAATGTCTTTTTCCCTAGGATGGTAGCTCTCTTCCATTCCCTCCTCCACTGATTTTTATGGGCTTGACTGTAATTACGTGGCATAGCACCGTGGTTCTCCAGTGGCAAGTTTATTGCCCATTGACTTATGCCTGGTTTTACTAGCAAAAAAATGACGTCAGAATCTGGCCCTCTGCTTTAGTTTTGCTCTGTTGTTTAATAAAAGCGTGGCAGAGTTGACATGAGCTAAGCATGACATTTCTTCAAAAACCATCATAGCCTTACCCCAAATCATCACTCACCTTCTGGCTCCAGACAAAGCCACCTTAAAGCAAATTTATGGTTAAGTAAGTACTGCAATCATGATACTGAAGACTGTGACTTCTCTCATCAGCCAATATACACATGCCACAACCCCAGGAGCTCCCAGCTCATGGCTCAAGGAAGACTTTGTGTCCCTTTGGACTGCTTCCCCCTGAGAAACCTCCCACGGAGGCGTGCATCTATTCCTCAACATATCATGGCATCATCAGAGCTCCTGGTGCTTGCAGACAACCATGCTCGTGGCAGAGAGGCAGTGGAGTGGAGGCCAAAGTTCTGATTGAATATCCAGATAAAAGTCTTGAAATGGATCCTCCTTCTCACTAGGAAGCTGTTGAGAAGATTAAAACGTTAAATGTGATCTTGCATGAGGTCAGAAAGTTAATCCTCCTCCCTAAAAGAATAGTACACCTTATAAACAGATAGACAAAAGCAGTAAGCATGGGAATTTTCTAGAGAAAGTATCACTGCACATCAAGGAATCAGATGGATCCCCTGCAAAGGTGGTATTCATCTAAAAACATTTTCCTTACCACCTACCCCCCCCAACCCAATAAAGCTTGGAGATTTTTTTCCATCATCTCTTACCAGAAAGCATCAAAAGCTTGTTCCAAAATCCACTGACATCATAGGGAGCCTTTCCAAAGGCTAATGGGCTTTGGGATCAGGCCCCTGGTTTTTATTCCAAGCTCACAACAGTGAGCTTAAATCGGTCCGTGCGTTCGTGTGCGCCCAAGAAGATTTTCCAACATTACGTTCATTTGGGACAAAGTTTCCCCCCACGTGGTGGGCTTGAAATGAAGCCCATTTAAATACTATCAGTCACTGGAAAGGGGACATGAGGAGGGTCAGGCCAACTGAGCAGAAGTGGATTTCAACTTATACCCACTTTTATCAGCACAGCTCAGGGGAGAGACACCCATGCCAGCAGCTGCCAAAGAAGAGATGCCAATGGCACCACACTGAGGTGATGATAAGGAGGAGGAGGCTACCCAAAAAGAACTGAGAAATTTACAAGGGATGAAGTGGGGAAAGCCTATGGAAGAACGCTCCCAGAGGGTCTCTGCTCTGCGCAGCAGTTTTGCCACTCTTCATGAAAGAAGTTGTGCATGAAGGGTGGATCTAAATATTTCTGTGCCTTCCTTTTGGAGGTATTCATCCATCCAGTGCTAGACATTAATCTCTTCTTAATTGACCAGATCCACGGTGTGTGAATATGATCCTAATTAGCTCACTTCATGTTACACATTGATTTTTTGCACGTTGCCTTTTGGAGCTGTGGAGCAGCTTGTCTTTTTGAGGAGAACATAAAAGAGAAAGGGGCAGGGAGGGTGTTAGTTACAGCTATAAATTTTACAGTTCACTGGAAAACACATTAAATGGCAACATTGGTTTATAGATCAACTCTGCAACTGCTTGGTCGTTAAAGTGATGGTGGCAGATTATTGTGTTGTAGCCTTGTAAAATATGGGCACCGTATTTGCTGGGAGAGAACTTAAAAAGAACAATAAAAGTCTCCAGCATCTTTGATTTCTCATTTCTCTGGCGTTCCACTCGACAATATGATATGATCTGTCTGTGTGCTTTGCTGGGGTGTATTTCCAAGCCTTTTCTCTTACACTCCAGAGGGCAAAGCTAGTGACTCTTTCTGATTTAAACTTATACTTACTCTGCATCACCCTTTGCCTGGCTCAGGCATGGAGGATATGGCCAGATCATCCCTCAATTGCAAAGATATTCCAGGGCCAGCGGTTTCCAGTGCTGCTGAAGCAGTGCATCCAGCTGCTCAGCCAGCCCAAGTGTTGGTGGTGGTGCTCGTGCTTGGCTGGACCTTCTGAGTAGCTGAGCATCATGTGCCTCTTCCAGCTCAGCCAGGCCCGAGNTTATTACTCACTTTATTGGTTCATTAGTACTGTGGTTTTCTTCTCTCTTTGTGTTGTTTTGTTATGCCGTCCTTATCTCAACCCTTAGGGTCTCCCCTGACTTTCCTTCCCATCCCACAGTAGGAGGTGTGGAGGGGAGGGCAAGAGATGGGCAAGCAGCTGCGTGATGTTTGGCTGATGGCAGAGGCTACACCATGACACAACCAAGAGATAATGCCTGCTTACCATAGGCCTGGCTGATCAGAAACCCCCCTTTTGTTTTTTTTACAGAAAAGCTATCTCCAGTTTTAAAATGTAATATTATCAGGTAAAATTAATTAGCTTTACTACACAGTAGACAAATAGGAATTCTCTCAGAAACATACATTTGCAGACTAAGGAGCTAATTGTGTGAAATGAAGCTTTTTATGAAATGCTACTGCTACCACTCACCAGACTTTAGAGAGTTTCTCTGGATAAAGTCTTGCTTGCTGGAGGATAACACAGAGGTGAGACAAAGCACATGGCTATCATGAGCTGCTGTGGTGGGTCCAGATGCAGATAGGAAGCCAAACATGGTCCTCTCCCTTTGTTTGCTGTTGATACAGGCTTTAAGCTGGATAGCTGGGAGGCTTCTGGCTGTCTTTTTTCCCCCCTATAAAGGCCAGACCACTAAAGCCACTGGTTAAATTCCCACTGCAGGAAGCCCAAGTACTAGTCTAAATCAAGTCCAGTTTGGTGGTGATGGTAGTCACCACCAGCTGCCTGTCAAGCTTGGTTTGTTGAATGAGTCAATGGGATTGACCTTTCCAATCACTCAATAAATATTCTGGGCATGTTTGGGGCACTTTCTACAGACGTCTCATGGCCACATGTGAGACCTCACTGCACTCTTGCTTCAAGAGCCAGAAGAGCAGCAGAGAGCTTTCAAAGACATGAGAAGAACCTCTTCTGTCCCATTTCCTGTGGATAGGAAGAGCTTTTGTTGCCTTCATCTCAAAGAAGTGACGTAGTTTTTGCGAATGTTAAACCCACATTAAAAATAACATAAACAGAATTTGGTGAAAGTGATTGAATACATAATGCTCCTGTCAGCTTTGTTTGGTTGCTTCCTAATGGAAAGGATTGTGGAGGCTGTTAGGAACTCAGCCTCTGAGGAATATGGCAAGCTACATAGTTAGGATTTCCTTGAGAAAGAAAGAAAAAAGGAAAGCTGCTGTTTATCTAATGCAAAGGGAAAGGGCAACGTGTCTCTGCTTGAGATGTGTGTGCTAATATTACGTGATCTGACTGCTCTGCAGGGAAGGACTAGGATGTTTTCCTATTTTTTTTTTTAATATATATTTCTTTTTCATGTGGGGGAGCTTTGTTTGGCTAAGGGGGCCATAAAGACCAAACCCTGTCTTCCACGAGGCTCCATCCTATTTATGCCGCTTCGGCATATAGAACTGCTCTAACCCAGCCACAGATCATGTGTGCTGATGCAAGAACAACTGCTGGTTTCTATAACATATCATGGCCAGATTTTGGTCCTAGGGAACCTCATGGTGGAGGAATGAGTGTGGTGTGTCATTGATATTTCAACAGGGGATTACCAGGGACCTTCTTCTGCTGTTGGGGCAAAGATGAAAGATCTGACAGGGGCTTATCTCAGCCAGGGCCACAGCATAGGCCAAGGCAGCTGTCCTGCTGCAAGGAAAGCCATTCGTGAACTGGCCTTTGGAGACAAGCAGCTTGGTATCTCTTTGATGACAAATACTTAAAGCCATCCGTGCAGTTCAATCCTGTCATTATTTGGGTGTTGTTCTGTTTATTGCTCTGTTTTTAAAAATAAAGACCTTGTCAGGAAAAGCTTGTAACACGCCCTTAGAAAGACATTATTTTCAGTTTAAAATTTCCTATGTCCCCAGCTAAAAATGTGAATCAGAGATAAAGTCTGACACGTTCTCACCATTTGTCTGTTTGGCAAAAGGAAAAGAGGGGTCATTCCGTTCTGGGTCTGACGTACAGGATGCCACTTGAGCCGTCATACTCGATAACTTCAACTTGAACTTGTCCACTTATGTAAATGGGGCTGATTTATAACTTTGCGATAGGGACTTAGAGTTTTGTGATTTTTCTTCTTCATGGTAACAAGCTGTTCTGCTGTAATGACATCAAACGCACAAGTTTTTGCTTGCCAGTTGTTAGCATCAGGGACCAAGGTGTTAAGGTCTAAAGTGTCCTCAGGGTGCACAAAGTGTGTTCTGGGCACAGTGTCCCTGTCTTCAGGGAGTTCCCTGGGGTTTGGGAGTGATTTGTAGTAAAAGTCCTGATCCCTGGGATGGAAAAAATCCTTCCAAATCCCCAAAGAAAGCTGCAGAGTCAGGCACTCAATTTTCCTCTCCCATTAAAGTCATCATAAATAATTTTATATTTTTATTTAAAGAAAAATTCCAACAACCTTTGCTAGATACCACAATTGCTACTGAAGTCTAAGGAAACGCTGTCCAAACTCCAGTTTCATGGGACTTTCATGTGGTTCCTCTGAATGATTCAGCTATAGTTGGTCTATTTATGCCTCCTTGCAGTTAAGTGATAAAATGTAAGCCTGCAGCCACCAGCAACACTATCTCCTGCAATTCAGAGCCCAGAAATTAGCATGGATAATCCAAATCGCACTAGCAAATGTTGTGAGCTCACCCTGGATCTGGATTTCAACTGTGGGGCTGGGCCATCCGTTGCTAAAACAGGGTTGTTCTGGCCAGACAAGGGTGTTACGATAAATCTCTGATCTTTCTCTCCGTGTTGACACTGCCATAGCACAGGTGAGATGACATGAGACCATCATCTGATAGGGTCTTGAATGAAGAAGTTGTATTTCCTCCAAACCTTCAATCTTGCGGCATGGAAGATGATGCCCAAGGTCTCCCAGTTCATCTATGTTTTAGAAATACACAGCAGCAGGATTTCAAAGGTTGAGGCTGTTTATAGATGCTGGTTCCGGGAGCGCTCTGACAATGCCTTTTGTATTAGTCAGAGAAGAACTGTGTTATTTCTATGAACCACTCTGATTTTTGTTTATTTGTTTTTAACTTTCTATATTAAATATAATTTCACATTACTTGACTGCAAAACAAAGCTCTTTCAACCTTTATTTACTAAAGGTGTGCTTGGCTGGGTTTGAGAGACTTCAGATGGCATGAGAGAAAAGAGATGACTGGAAAAAGCAGGAATTAGCTCTCATTTTTAAGATGATCCTGCTGCATGATTAACCCAGCAAAAATAACTCATCCCTTTGGGTGTCCCTGAGCTGTACTGTCTTTTGAAAGACTTGGGGTTGCTTTGTGTCTTATCCTGCCATCCAGAGACCATCCCATAACTCAATTACTTTATGATAATGAGCCAGTAGAAGGGAGGGTGAGACTGACTTTCAGGAATAGCAACATGAGCTGGACAGTGAAGAGAAAGTAGTGAGTAACACTGTGTCCTTATGGAGTACAGCCCCCTCCGGCTGGGTGTGCCACGCGCCGATTCATTAAGATTTGGAAAAAAATGATGAAGCACAGTGAAACATCCATTGAAATTATGAGTAACCACCAAACTTCCTGCCTCGCGTGAGTTTCTTGACCATCTCACCCTGACGAGTTCTACTACAGCTGCTAAAGCCAAGAAGTGCATGTGTTTATCAGTGTCTGGGTCTCATAAAAGCAAAACAAGTGAGTGGCTGCACCAGCTTATACACACAGATGTCTCTGGGCAGCCTGACAGGTTGCACATTTACTGCTGCAGTGCCAAGAGCTTGGCCCATACTTTTTGGGCTGTGCTTGGTAGTTAATAGCAAATGATGTTGTCCAGCACCCCATCCTTTTGCCCAGCTGTTGCACGTGTAGCTGTGATACTGTCAGAGGTATACTTGGATATCCTACCCATTTACTTTACAGGGAAAATATGTTCTGAATTTTATGAGTAAGAAGGACAAAAAAAGTTCATGTTTTCCTGGCTGGATTCTACATCTTAGCTCCTTATTTTGACTCCATTTTTTCCCCATCTTTCATTTACCCCTTTCAAGCAAGAATGCATGCAGGTGTTCCTTGAAATTGGTGTTTGTGTCTTATGCTGGCATGATTAATTATTCAGAAATGTCCTGTTTATAATAAAATCCCCTTATAATGTTTGGACCGTATCACAACAGCTTAGCACTGGCACAAATGAGACTTACTCCCACTTTTAAGGGCTTTTAATAGTGCCAAAGAAATACAAAGGAAGCCCATAACACCTATGTACTTACTATTCATCATATACGTGCTTATTATATAGGTATGCATGAGATAAATAGATTTGCACAGCGCAATGCTTAAGCTGTGCCAAAGGAATAAAATTCTATCCCTGGAGATTCTAACTGTGAAGGCAAATAGGGGTGAGCAATGAAATCGCAGATTACAATCACAGCTAAATAGCTTCTTTGAGCAAGAAGATGAGTTGGCGTGTTTTCCCTGGGAGGCTGCTCTTGATATGCATGACATTATAAATAAAGAGGCACGAACCAAATGCCAAGGATGTGAGCCAAAGCTGATAAAAACCTGTGGGAGTCCGTCAGTGTCAATAGGCTTCAGAGCAGGTCTGGGATGCCACAAGCTGCCTAATAGGAGCTGCTGCAGCCTGGCATCCCAGATCTCCCCTCGACACTGCTGTGCCCTTATCACCCCAGGGTTTGGATGCTTTGTGCATTGCCCTTTGCATCCTTCACCATTTCTGTAAGGAGGAATTGTCATTTCTGTGTTACCAACGGGTAGCACGAGTTTAGCAGGGCAGCTTCTTACAGTCTCAGATGAAAAAGTAGTTGGATTGGCAGGAGCTGTGAATGCCTGATTTCAGGTTGCTCTGGCCTGAGGGCTTTAGCAGGAACGGTTGTCTTAAAATAATCTCTGTGAGGCTGGAAGAAAGTAATGCGGTGATTTAATGATATCCCTATTTGTGTCGTAACTCCTCATTGTACAACATGAATATCTGAGGATCAGTCTTTCTCCTAAGTGTAAAGCAGACCACGCCTAGCAAAGGCAAAAATAGTCTTTAGCATTTACCAGGTGGCAGTTTATATTAACCAGATCCAGCTTGAAATTCAGTTGCCTCCACCTAGACGCTTTTCCCAGAAATTTGGTGAGGTATTAGACAAAAAGCTTGTTTCAGAAATACTTTAATTTTCATTAGGGATTTTCTAATAAATTCCTTTCATGAGTAAAAATCACAGGGGCTCACTTTGTTAAAGACTGCAGCTTAAAAAACCTCTTTACTCATGGGAATAGGTGGCGTTCCTTTCCTTACTCATCCGCGGAGGTTTCCAGCCAAGAACAGGGACACAACTAGCCAAAGAAAGGAGTCCACCCAAATAAACTAATGTCATGTCATGGGGAAACAGTGGAAAATGTTCTGGAAATACTCTCGTTGTGTATTCTCCAGAAGCAGTGGGTTTTGTGCAGAGGATATTCCCACTCACAAAGAGCCTGTCTGCAGGTCTTCTCTTCTGGTGCCACCTTTTCTGTCTCTGCTGCATTACTCCACCATCAAGGTGCAGGCTCCTGGAATTAGACTAGCAAGATGCTTTCATTTTTGGGGAAAAACAAACGAAACTCCCCAAAACCACAACAGAAGTAAATTATGGTCATTGCAAGAAAATTTTGCTGCATCCAGGATGTTGGGGTAAAACCATGAACCTTGAAACTGTGCTGGCCATTCTTTCCTCTAGTCAGTGGAGCTCCTTGCATGTTTATATAATTACGGGCAGAGATTATACTCGCGTTTCTCAAGATCACACTGGTGCTATCGAGTCATCCTGTCATTAACTAGCACAGCCCAGTCTTTGCTCCTTCATCATTTCCTTCTGGTGACCAATCTTTTCCAGGCTGCCTGGCTCTCAGCTGTGGAAGGGTGTGTGGCACAGCTCTGATTTGAGTGCAAATCTTGCCATCCTGGAGCCCCTGGGAACCCAACATGACCCCTTGACTGCTCCGCAGCTCAGGAAATGGGAGAATTCAGGTTCCCCCAGGACTGGTAGAAAACCAGGGGCTGGTCCTGTGTTTTCCCAAAGCTCCCTGAACCAGATGCGGTTCTGGAAAACAGTTGAGTCTGACAGATCTCCGGTCTTAGAGAAAAAGCCATTTGGTCAGAGTATGATCTTCCAGCTGTATTCAGGACACAGCTTGCTGATTTTATGGATACACATATATCTTTTAGGACTAGAAATCAGCCTTGTTTTTGTCTTCATGTGTAATGTTTGACATATGATGTAAATTTACTTTAACAACGTACAGACATAAAAGCTACTGTGGCTTGGGCTTGCAATTTATTGATTGTAGAAAACTTACTACCAGCTTTGTTGATTAACATTTTTCTATCCAAAGGGAAGGAAAGAAAGAAAGAATCAGAGTAATTGAGGGCAAATTTTGCACTAGGGAGAAATTATTCAAGCTTTTGAAACTTCCTTGCTGTAACTAAACAATTAATTTGGTTTAGCACAGATCTCTCCTGTACTTCTTAAGGTGTCCTCCGTAACTATCTACCTAACCATAGGCTCAGTTCAATTAATGATATTTCTGAAATAGATTTACACGTGCTGAAGTGGTAAGTTATGAATTTAACGAATACAAAACAAGATTTGTCTCTTCTCCGGTACAAGAATGCTATGGGGTTTTTTTACCAGAGCCTGTATGAACATGCAATGGCAAACTCTAAAATCAATGGGTGATCAACCTGATTAGGAGTGACAGCCTGAGGCTTTTCGCTGTGGACAGATGGGGGTTTGCTCCCACAAACTGCATGTTTGGTTTGCTGTGTGCCCGTCGCTTGTGCTGTTAATAGCACCCATTTTGATCCCAGTAGAGACTGGAAGGGCACAAAACACCTCTGCTCTTTTTGTCCTTTTTTGTTGTTGATGCTCATCTTTGGCTCAAACTTACTGATCTTTTCTAGCAAAAGTTTATAACTGTTGTTTAGATGTAAGCAAAGCAGGCAGAACCTGGCCTCTGGTTGTTATCATGGCCTGGTTCCTATAACATTTTCTGGCCTGACTTTATAATTTAAACCATTTTCATGCTGCAAACACACAAATAAGTGAGCTGAAGCTATTGAGCAAGCCGTGCGTGCAGCTGAGTGAATGTGTTTTGCTTGCAAGTATCATTAAAGCAATTTCCCATAATGTCTGGCAGGGAGTAGGTTTCTTTTAATGATTTTATTAAAAAGTGAATTAAAGGCCAAAGGTTGCTTTCCTACAGCCCTTAATTTCCTGTTCCAGTGCCAAATACCTTGCACAGAAATTGCTCGGAGCAGAAGACAAGGGAACTCTCCTGCAGGATCAGCCCCTGGTGAGGCTGTCGGAGCTTCAGCTCCACGACCGCACACACATGCAGGTCTGTTCTCACAATACAATTTAACATCAGAAAACACAAGGACAGAAGCATGGAGTTATCAATTACAGATACAAGCTTGCGGAGGTGGGAAAATACGATACTGACTCCAAACAAAGCCCAAGTGTTACATTTGATATTTGGGATATGATTTTCCTTTTCCTGATGTCAGTTTGACATCATTGTAACTCCAGGGAGGGTAGCACCAAGAAGTGGATCCTGATGCCACTTTGGCACGGCTGGACTAGTGACATGAGTCTGCGTTTTCATGGCATCTTTGTGCAGCCTGGGTGTTGCCAACACCTTATTTATGATTTTCAAATTGGTAAACATGTGTAGCGCTTCAAGTTGAGGAGCTCCCAGTGGGTCAGCAGCTGTGGAGAAGCAGAGTTGTTTGGAAAGAATCAAAAAAACTAATGCAAGAAGAATAAACAGAAGATCAGTAACAGGCTCCAGCCTCCACCTCCTAGGGTCTAACTACCTCTCAATGTTTTTGAGAGAGAAAATACCGTGCCTTCAACAGATAGTCGGTGTTAAACATCAGAGATTCGGAGTCAGCTGGGACGTGCTTTCTGTGATATCCTGTTATTTGGAAAAACAAGCGTAAATTCCCTCCTGGTGTGCAGAAGGACTCTGTGAGATGCAGCTTGCACCTTTGCAGCGTTCATGGGCCTGGCCAACTATTAGCAATGAGCAACATGTCGGTAAAAGTCCCATTCTTTAAAATACTTTAATAAAACAACCATCATTTACCCCACTGCAAGAGCTATAAACTGTAATTTAATAATGTGTTTGTAAGGGGACAGCTTTTTTAAATTAAAAAAAGTTTTAGTATTATTAAAGAAATGTACTGCATAAAAATATCTAATTGCTGAGGAAACAGCGTGATCATGACTTTCAGATATTTAGTATGGACAAAGCATTCTAAGGAAGGGGGCTGTGTTTTTATGGTGAACTCTTGCAGTACGGATCTCATTAAGTTTTCAGGGAATACGGTTCCAAATCTTTACCATGCTTGCAAGTTATGTTAAGCACATAAGCTTTCATCCTGCTGCAGTGGTAGAGTCTCAAACTTAGATGATGGGAGGTTTTTGCATGGAATATAAGCATCTTTCAAATAAAAGGAGCCTATTCTTACTGGACAAAGCTTTGGACTTTTGGATTTCTAGGTTGACTTCCCATAAAGTGACCCCAAAATACCAGTTTTAAGATTAGTACCTGGAGTGTCTTGGACTCTCCGAAAGCTCAGACTCGGGGCAAGTTTAGCCAGGCAAAAACGTGTAATTTCTGCCGTGTCTTGATTGCAGTCATCTGCTCTGACACAAAATAGGATTAAGAATCAAATAACTGCTTCCAGCTAATAGATTTAGGCTGTGGTTCCAGGATTATTAATACCAGATCTGTGCACTACCAGCTCACCCAGGACTATAAATCTAATGTGGATCAGGCATGGACACATGATTGTGTTTTGTCAAATTAGCCAAGGGACATGATAGGGAATTTATACCAGCTTTCTACTTCTGTGCTAGCTGGACCCCTACTGTGGAAAGGCAGAAGATAGCTGGTCCAACATGAAGTTAAGACAATACTGATA
Organism: Todus mexicanus; assembly: GCA_013389965.1. NCBI lineage: Eukaryota > Metazoa > Chordata > Aves > Coraciiformes > Todidae > Todus > Todus mexicanus. Next base: position 11,197 of record WEIS01092594.1, read on the forward strand.
CACTAAAAAGGCTGCTGTTATAAGGGGTTGTTTGGGGTTGTTTGGTTGGTTGGTTAGGGGTTTTTTGACAAATGTGAACCATTAAAAGGAGCCTGTCTATGCTCTAGCAGTGTGTGGCTCATCTGGCACATGGCACTGGGCGTATGATACCACAAGTCTTATAGTTGGGTGCAAGCCACAGCCTTAAGTATTAGCACTTGAGCTCCTGTCACGTAGCTACCCTTGGAAATCTCTTTCTAGGGCATTAACCATTGATTCCTTATCAAATGTTTCAGGAACAAGAGGTTATATGGTGCTCGGTTGTATGCCTATGATACGGCTTTTCACTTGAAAAACCAACATGTTATTGAGGACTTTCATGTGTGTTTGTTACCAAGCAGAGGATGCTCATCTTTAAAAGCTTAGAAAGAAGAGCCCATATTGCCTTGTTACTCTGGAGACATGTTAAGTATTAACTCTTGGTGTTGTTGAGGGGTTGGGATTGGAAATTCAGCTTTCCAAAAGCAAAAAGTGGAGCTCTTCCTAGCTCTAAGGTTATCGCACTGTTATCAAAGCAGCAAGTAGGGACCGACAAATGAAACATCATGGCTGTAGCGTGTGTGTTCTTGGCTGAGAAATGACACATGGATAACACATCATCAAAAATAATACTTTTTTTTCTTTTTCTTTTTTGTTTTCTTTTTTTTTTGATAGTGGGAGATGAAGGTCTCATGTAACTGCTAGGATGTGGATAGGACTCTAGGCAGAGTCAGGAGGCTGGGGAGGCAGAGGGTGACCATGTAGCCCATCCACATTGGCTGAGCTGATGTGGAAACGTGGCCTGTACAGCATCAGTGGGCAGTGGGGAAAGGGGCAAAAGAGTCCTCACTCTTCAGTTTCTGGGTAGATCTCTGCTTGTCAAAATGGGTCCTGCTGAAGAGACCATTTTATTCTGGGGGTTAAGTAAAGAAGATGGGAGATCGGAAATGATGTGTTTTGAAGAGGAGCTGCAACAATAAGTGAACATGTTCAACCTGGGATTTTACTAAAGGAGGGAGCCCCACTGTAGAAAACACCTTGATTGGGATGAGTCTGCAAGAAGATGTAAAGCCAGGTGAAGCTTTGCTCCAGGGAAGCCACAGCAATATGCTTGGGCTCTTCCATCACTACCAAGAAACGATGATGAGTTTTTCACACTAACACAACAACTCACATCCCTATGAGTCACTTCTGTGCTCAGGCTCTCCTCTCACCTTCATGAAGACAATTGGTCCTGAAGACTTCTACATCATCACACATGAAACACATCAGCAGCATTTCTGAGCACAGTTTTTGGATATTTGGTTGCATTGGGACTGAGGAAAGGGTGAAATCCAGAGGCTCCTACATGCTGTATAAGTCCTGCAGGTCTGGATTGACACTGGAGTGTAACTGAAGTCAGGCTTTGACCCTTAACTTGGAAATACAAAGCTAAATTTCCCCCTCATTTTCCCCCTCCTGAATCCTCCCTGGTTCCCTACATGGCTGTTCTGTATTATGATCCCTTTAAATAAGCAGCCTGTCATTAGCTTTTATCCCAGTGCTTGCTCAGCCGGACTAAAGTCTAGGTCTCTTTGTTTTTAAGACTTGCATGGTGTGTAAGTGCCAGATGTTTCCCATCTCTTGGCTCTTGGTGAAATAAACACGAACTGCCATAACCTTCACCTTTCAACTTTTACATTACCTATTCCTATAGTACAAAAAAATGGGATGTGTGTTTATGCAGGGAGGCTTTGAACTACCTTCCAGGTTTATGTCAAAAGTCCTATTCTCTAGGCAAAGATAACAGAATAGAGCGGACTCCGGTGTCACTATAAAATTCACCTTCTTCACTAACGAAGCAGTAGTCTTCATGGGGGAAAGTAGTCTAGGGGGCTTAAAGGCCACATGAAACTGATTTGGCTTGTGGACTGAGTCACTGAGCTCTGAATTCAGCACTCCTGGAGAGCAGAGTTGCTTCATGGGTGACAGTCTAGTTATTTTATATGAAATCAGCATAAACGTGCAGATAGTCCATAGGGATTTATCTGATATGTCACGGCTTTTTGTGTAGACTGTGGAGTTCATCCCTTTAATGTGTTTCATTTATCTTTACAACTTTCGCCTCTCCACCCCAGTAGCAGCAAAGCTGATTTGGAGGGGTTAATAAAGGAATTTTTGTCATTAATAACAGCTCATCCCAATTCATCCCAGAGTTATTTTTCTTCCTCTTCTTCTTTTACTTCTCATTTTATGAAATCTTCCTTGAAGGCACCTGGGTGACTTGGCTTTTGGTGGGACATAGAGGGCTTCTTCAAGTTAATACCCATGTGTCCTTAGGAAGAACAGAGAATACATAGCCCCAGGAGGCTGGGACCAGCTGCCTGATGACACATGGTCAAAGATTTCCAGCTACCCAGGCTTAGGTTTCTCCTTAAGGAAAGTCACAGAGCAGCTTTTCCTTTTTAGCTCGATTCAGTAGCATTGCACAATTAAATGAGGAACAAATGGTGTAATTGAGATTGCAAAAGCATTTCAGTGAGAATTTCAAGTGAATTATGCAAATAGAATTTTAATTTGTGCTAATTCATGTCTTCCCAGAAAAAGCAAGTTTTCCTTTGGGGATGGCATTTTATTATTTCTTTTTGTCATAGTCTCAACCAAAAGGTGAATTAGTAGGAACAGAGCCATGAAATACTTTAGCCGCTATTCACTCCTGAATACTGAAAAGAATTTATCCGTAAACAGTCTAGTAGCTACATCTTTTCCCAGCGGAAAGCTAAAAACCAGCTTCCCTGAAGACCAGGGACATTCTTACAGAGACGAATCATCATCAAACTTTCTTCTGTGTTTTGAAATCATCAGAATATCCTCCCTGAGTTTTATTTTAATCCTCGAGCCAAGCATTTGGAGACCATCTATTTTTGAAGAGTGCCCGTTTTGCAGGGTGACTGTACTATCTGAGGAGATAAGAGAGAAACTGTAGGAGAGCAGAGCCTTTGGATGGCTGTGTCTAGGCACTGATGAGTCTCCACAGAGTGATAGAGGGCTTGGCCTCTCTTATGACCTCTCAGTGCATATTTCCTTAACCAAGTTGACTCAGGATGCTGGGTTCACTGCAACACCAGTTATTTCAAAGGCCTGACCAAAGTGTACATGCCAGGATTTTCTCTGAGCTCACACTAAACCACAGCCCTCGGATCAAGAGTAGTTACTGTTGTGCCTGAGAGGGAATAAGAAAACGGCACACAGTGAGACTAACGGATTTTGAGGTCTTTCCATAACTTTTGCCACAATCAAGCTCAGTTTTGTGTGTACTCTAAGCCCCGTTGCGTATGCTCAGGCCATTCATTTATTCAAGCACCTACTGAAGATGCACTGATGTAATCTCAGAAGTTTTAGCTACAGCATGCACTCAGGCACCCAGGCGCCAACATCATTTGTTTTCTGATCCTTCATAAGTGCCTGATGCCTTTCTGTCCAAGCTCTAATCTAGCAACCTCTGTGTGGGTTTAGAATTTTTTTTTTTTTCCATAAGTTAATCTTGACCAAAACCAGCACATTTTAGTGACATCTTGAAAATGCAAGGAAAATAAAAAATTATTTACCTGATGCCAAACTGCTCATTATTCAGCATGGACCTTACTAGAGGTTACTGTAATTTAGGAAATACATCTGTGTTATATAGATCCACATATATATGTTTAAGCTATCTATAGGAGACTGCAAGAATTTCTCTCTATCCTTAGATTCTGACAACATCACTCCTGTTAGACAATGCTTTACTTTATGTGTTGTTACTCAGACTAAAGATTTTTTATGTCCCCTTAGTAGTTCTGAATATGCTGCTGGGTAATTGGGACTTTAGATATGGTGGTTTTTTAGCTTAGATGGTGACTTAGTTTAGAAGATAGACAGAGAAGGGGCACCCACAACCTCTCTGGACAATCACTCTCACTTTCTAAAAAGCCTTTTTTTTTTTTACACATAAATGGAATTTCTTATAGTTCAATTTGTGTTTGTTGCCTCTTGCCACTAAGTTTAGCTCAGTTTTCTTTAGTCTGTGCTGTCGGGTATTTATACACATTGATAAGGTCCCTCTGAGCCTTCCCTTCTCCAGGTTAAACAGACTCAGCCTCTCCTTGTGTGACATGCTCCAGTGCCTCAGCCATCTTTGGGGCCCTCCATTAAACTGTCTCCAGTGTGTTCATTCTCTCCTGTCCTGGGGAGCCCAGAACTGGACCCAGCATTCCAGATGTATTTCATTAGTGCCAATTAGAGGGGAAAGCTCACCTCCTTCAACCTGAAGGCAACACTCTTCCTAATGAAGCCCAGGGTACTGGTGGCCTTCTTTGCTGTAAGGATACACCTCTGGCTGCTCATGCTCAGCTTGGTGTCCACCAAAACCCCCAGATCCTATTCTGCTAAGCTGCTTCCCGGACAGTCAGTCTCAGCCTGTCCTGGTGCATGGGGTTGCTCCTCCCCACTCAACACTTCTATAAGTTGAACAACCTGAGATTCCCCTTGGCCTGTTTCTCCAGCTTTCAAGGTCACCCTGAAAAGCAGCACACCCATCAACCATTCTGTGTCATCTGCAAGCTTGCTGAGGGTGCTCTCTGTCCCATCCTAGAGGTTGCTATCAGGGTCACTGAGCAGTATTGGGCCCAGTATCAAACCTTATTACACATTCCAATGCTCATGATCTCCCTCTCATTTTCCTTGTTGCACCATTTTATCCTACTACATCATGATTTGCCCACCCTTTGCCTCAAAGGTGAGTGATTGCTCTGATAAAAAGCGCAGCAGTCACAAAATCAGGTATTTTAGTGAAATCAACAGTACTTTTGCTCGTGTAAAATGGTATTTCATTGCCTTCTTGACACCTTCCTAGCATACTGCAAGAGCAAGGCACATTAAAACACATGCTATTTTTTCATTTTTTGTTACCTGAAGGCAGTAAATCATGAAGTTACAGATGTTACCTCCATTAGGAACAAAGCCATCACCTTTAGCACCAGTTTCAGTAAAAACACAAACACTTCTGCAGTCAAAGGACAAAGTTTTATGGCTGTGGTTCTTTGAAACAACTAATAAATATTTGTTTGCCATTTCTCTCTGGGGCAACTGTCCACTTGCTAATTTACACATCACCAAGAGGCCGTTTAACTCTTGCCTGTAGGTATTAAACCCTATCCATTACTGTGTCATTGAAAAGATAAACTGTCTGGAGATTGAGAGATGTTTGGAGAGGAATAAGGGCAGCTCAGCCCACGGCAGGTCATCCTGAAACAGAGCTCAGGATCCCACAAGAGCCTTGTACTTTCTGATATGACTTAATAGTGGCGTTTCTGCCCTAAAGATGGTGTGTAGTGCTGTGGAGCACTCTTCCATAACTATCACTCTCCTTTGGAGAGGATGGAGCTGCCTAATGCTTGGCCTCCACATTTCTAGATACTCTCCAGCTTTTCTCTTCCCTCTCCTTCTGCTATCACATCCAGGCCCGCAGCAGTCACTCTCACTAATATCATTTGTCTTATCCAAGCTCTGCACATACCCAAATTACCTCCCTAACCATTTCCCCATTTTAACAGTGTGGATCAAATGTTCAGACTTCTTCCAGCTCATAACCCTGGGAATCAGGTGTCCGGCTCTTCCTTGAGCTTATTTATAAATGTATGTACATCTTGGGGTTTTATGTGTTTGTGTTCTTTGCAAACCTCATCTGTTTCCCTGGAGATTTGTGCTTCCTCAGTTCCTGTCTGTGGGTCTCTGGTTGATAACCTGACTTCTAAAAGCCTGGGCATTAGCTGGCTGGAGTTGTTTATTTGTTTTCCTTCCTGTTTGGCTTGAAAAACCTGCTCTCTCTAATGTTTGCTATTAAAAACTTTCAGAGGAAAATGCTCTTGCATAATTTGTTTTTGTTGTTAATTGCAGTTCTCCCTTTTTTTGCCTCTTTATGTTGATTCTCTCCGCTCATACCCAGCCCTTGCAACCAAGATTTCCCTATAGATTTAGCAGCTAGGACAGTGCAATAGAGATGTAAGTAACAAACTTTCTGTACGTGAAGGTGCATCCATGGGTGCAGACGTGTTCAGATGAGGTTGAGACGAGGCAGACACATGGCCCAGCTCTGTGTGGCTTCTGCGGGTGGTCCCAGGTCAGTCTAAGCTGGCTGTCCTCTGACCCAGGGCACAGCACTGCTCTGAAGTTAACAGACATTTCTCCTTTGAATGGGGGACACAGTGCGTGCCCTGCTCGCCACAGGACTCATGGGCAGCTTGGACCATGCTGCAAATGTCCTGGAGATATTTTGCTCTTCTTCATATCATGGATTTCCCAAGCCTGTGGCTGCTCTGCGCAGCAAGAATAGTAGTTTGGAGAGTGCACACTGGGGTGTTAAGTAGCTTAGAGCTGATGATTCAGCTGTCCCTGGTTATTCATTCTCTGTGTAAAGGCCATAAGACCTGAAGAACAGGCAACATTTAGAAGATGCCATCAGTATTTAAGCAGCGCGCCAAGTGCCCAGGTCCTAGGATAGCTGAAAGACTTCAGGAGCTCCTCTGAAAGTAAATAAAAATACAAGTAAGCAGCAAATTTAAAACATCTGCATGACCTGCCTATGGGCTTGCACTTGCTGATGTCTTAGATGGGTGGGGATGACTCTGTGGGAGGTGCATGATAGAAAGATTTCACCAGGTCTCTTCACATGAGGGTCATCCTGAAGCCTCCTCCAACTTTGCTGGCAACATCTCCACTAATGCCAATGGCAGTGATCAACATATGAGGTAGATACCTGGCCCTGGGCATGAGTGTCTGGCCACAGGCAAAGCTGGAGATAAGCCTAGTTTAATAATGTCCTGGCCTGACAAGTGTTTTTCCCAGCTCTCTTATGGGCTGCTGGACTCCAGCCTCTTACTCCTGCGCAGACATTGTGGAATATTCAGGTATGAGGGCTGCAAAACACTTGAAAGGTGACATTTACAGCTTCTCAGACTGCCTCCCTTGTGCTCCTGACTTATAAGCTATAAGCTCAACAGCATATATTTCTTCCAAAGGACAAAGTCCATTTGCACATGGGGAGACCTCTCCCAAGCACCAGCACTTTGCACGCAAACCATCTCTACCCTGACACTGCCTGACAATAGCCCGTGAGCTACAGATTCAGCGTTTGTCGGAAACACCAGCACAAAGCCGACTGTAAAATGGAGAAATATTCATTATGATTTTATTCTTTTTAATAGCTCCCAACTACTGTAAACTGTGGAGGAACAGAGCTGCAAAGCTGGCCATTAAACTGTCTGCTCTTTCCTGTTTGAACAGGACCTCTCCAGGGTTTAGCTGCCTCAACCACCATGGGTCAACATCCAGGAAGGAAGACGTTTCTAAGGAAACCGCGGAGGCTTTCCACCAAGGTGGTTGCATGAAAGCCCTGAAATTGGTGAGAGTGACAAAAAGCAGTTCATTGGATAATGTAGAAAAAGGTAAAAAGTTATTGCATGCAGACTGTTTTTATAATGAGGCCATTCAGGCATAAAATCACTTTAAATAGGTAGTTTGTTTCCACATTGCAGAATTATTTTCGTCCTACCCTTTCAAGGAGGAGTTTATCTAGGCACAGTGGTGTATAAATAATAAATAGCCCCGGGGGCAAGGCATTTTTACTTTTTTTTCTTTTTTTCCCCCTGCTTCGTATCCTGTTGCAGTTGGTCTCAGGCTGCAAAATGAATTTTGTTTTCTGAAATAATATTATTTACTTAGAGCGCAGTCCTCTGCGAGAGGCCACGAATTCTCTTCTGCAGTTGCAACGTCCCAAAGCAGACAGGAGCTTTACAGTCCGGCGTTTTTCGTTAAATGGCTTCTCTGTGGGTTACAGGGTGGTTTGCTGTGAGGACAGGCACAGTCCCATTAGCTCAGGGACCTCCAAGAAAGCTGTGTGTGTGCATCCAGTGTTTGGACTAGGTGCATACTGTGGGATGCAAATGGTCCGGGGATAACACCATGGAAACCAGAGGGGCACGATCACCCTGAAGGTGATAAATTAGAGAAGGAGGTGACAGCCACTGTGCTGGAGACGTGCTCTCCAGACAGACACAACAGATTCATTCCTCCTGTCTCCTGTGATGCTGAGCATGTCTGAATATATTTCTAGCAGTAACCGCATCTGATATCAAAGCCAGCAAGACCAGAAGGTCACACCAACACCTGCTTCATGTCTCACAGGTCTCATCCTGCCCATTGAGCTCTGCCCTCGTGGCAGTCTCCTGAGGGCTGGAATGAGTCTACCATTAACACCTGCTTGAAAGAACCAATTTAGGATCTGGCCCACCAGCCTAGACCTCCTGATAGATGGAGGTGGTGACCAGAAGCTCTGGAGAGCCCCTATAACTGATTTACACCTAATGGGAGAGGTGGAGCAACCGTTGGGGCTTGCCCTGTCACCACTGTTTCCATATAAGTTTTGGGAACAGTTTGGTCACATTACCAGTGGCTTTCCAGAACTCAAATCACAAGGGCTCTTGGTTTGAATCTCGACCTCTCTCAGCCAGCTATGACACTTGTCATTTTCTTGTCACACAAGCTTGTGTGTTGCTACAGAGCACTTTAGTCCCTGCAGGGAGCCCTTGTTAGGTAGAGCAGAACTGGACTGAATAAATAACTAATATTTAGGAACCTCAGGGCAGGAAGAAGTGGAGATTCCATTCTCTATTTTGCTTGTCACCTCAGGCTTTTCCTATAGGCTTGATAGGACAGAAAGAAAGTGGGGGGAGCTGCTGCTTCTTACCTCTTCATTTGATTGCTGCCTGTGCATCGTCAGGGATGAATGATGGTAGTGAAAGAGACAAGAAGACAGGATTTTGGTGTGGAAGACTCAGGGTTTGGTGAGGAGATCCCAGAAGGACGAAACACAGCAGGTGGCTCATGGAGGCAGAGAAGGGGTTGGATTCAATGAGCTCAAGTGTGCTAGAGAGGTCCAGGGATTATATCAGAAGTTCGGGCCCAGGGGGAAATAGCAGAAAAAGTTAAGGAAGGATCAGCCTGAAATGATCCAGACATGCAATAAAGTCCCAGGTTGCTGGAGGGGGAGGGAGCAAAATTCCTGCTCTTCTCAAAGAGAGTGAGTGATTAGCTCTAAAAGCCATGTGCCAATGCTCCTCCGTGGCTGCCGCTGTTCAAGATAAAATAACAGGTCATCTGTTGAAGCAGAGGTCCTTCCAGACTGAAGTCTAATTTCTCTGCTCCAGGGGCTTAAGTGCTGGTTCAAAGGTCACCAGGCAACACCAGCCGCTGAGCAAGGCTGAAGCTCATTTTCACTAAAAACAGAGCCCGCAGAGCAGGATCCCGCGCTCAGTCCATCACATGCAGTTGGTATCTGCGCAGTCTCAGCAGGGAAGGAGATACTTGGAGATCAATAGCCTAGACGGGTGGTGCCGGAGCAGATGCTGGTTGTGTCACCACACTGGGATAGGGACTTACCTTCGCTCACGTAGACAGAAAGCTTGAAGCGCAGACCTGCAAAAGAAACCTCAGCAGCTAAAGATAAGCCCAAGGGAAGACCCATGGGTCCGTTCTGTTGCACAAAAACTCTGTATGCCTTCATCTGAGAGCCAGGTTATTGCTCCATAAACTGTGCCTTCACCTGCATGGTGGATGATCTTTGCCTGAGCAAGGTGCAGAGTGCTTGCTGGTAAGTATACGTCTCACCAAGCTCCTCATTCACACACAAAAGAAAAAATAATAATTTTGGTGTGNATGGTACTAGAAGCTTTGGAAAAACGAAGTGAGATGTTTCGGAACCTGAGACCTGTTTTAGGCTAGATGTTAGTCCGTGTTTGACCTGGGCCATGAATTTCCACTCTATCCACTCCACTTATAGACTACTTTTTTTTTTTTTTTCCCCCTCTTTAACAAGTCACCTACTTGCACTCCTTGGTTGCCCTTGGAAAAACCACTGCCCTTCCCCACAAAGAAATAACCCACCAAACCCAAGAACCACCTCCAACACAACCATAACACAAAAACTCTCAAGGGCTTGTTGCGGTGCCCTGCAAAGCGTTCAAGGTTTGAAAATGTTTGCTCATTAGAAGCAGGAGCAGCTTTTTTCCATTACTAAGTGATCTATTTCACAGCTTTCAGCCTGAAGTGTCAAGCAATCAAGCGGCAGTTATGCCTTAACAATTGCTAATATATTTCAGCACCTAATGAATCTATGCAAAAAGGGCAGGTAAAGGATGGAAACAGGCTACAGTTAACTCCTGCCCTCCCCTTGCAAGGATTTTTTTTTTATCCTTGGCCTCCCAGTCTTCTGTTTGTACTGAGTGGCAATTAATTAAAAAAGATCAAGATAGAAGAAAGATGGAAACCTTATTACTGGTGTTATGTTTCCATCCTAGTTTTGCCCAGGGAAAAGCTTTCCCAGGAGATTAGCTAATAGTTAAGCTATTAAAGGCTTCTAAACTGGAAAGGTTATTTGCAAGGTCAGGCAGCTTTACTAAGGTGGTAGTTTCAAAATTATCCTGGGTTCCTTGACTAATTCATCGATCAAAACGACACGTTTTAAATTATAGATGAAAATGGAACAGATTTAAGTTCCCGTCATGTAACCCCTGCATGAAAACTACATATTACAAGCCTCTAACCATAGTAATTTTTAAGTGAGAATGAAACATTTATTCTTATTATGAAGTGCTGATTTACTACAAATTCACAAAGAGCTGAGCCAGCCTTCGCACTGAAAACGTGCCACCAAACCAGCTTCTCTCAGGTGTGTGGACTAGTTAATGCAACATTATTCCCCAACTAGCATTAGTTGTCTTCCAAATTCCCAGTTAAAGGTAGGGATGCACTTCCATAAGATAGGAAGCAAATACTCTGGAAGGAGAGGTGTAAACGAGAGTCTGCTGTTCCCCTTCTCCCTCAACTTTTGAAGTTCTCCATCTACATCAGTACCTAGGTCATTCAAGTCTGATGCCACTTACTGGGGTGGGGTGTATGGGGTTTCCGGGCTAGCTCTGCAGTTCAGCTATGGATGAGCTTTGCAATTATTCTTAACACTAGGACCACTATTTGGGGATAATTCCAGACTAGGCACTGCAGAAGCTGCATTTCGAAGATCTTGTTTTGGAGAGGTTGAGCACTTCTGGCATTTGAAGTCAGGTGCAGAGAGGAACTGCTGCTGCTTTTTGCAGGAAAAAAGTGGGATACGAAGTCAAGAAATTCAATGAATCTGCAAAGGATTAGTAGTAGAGAGACACGTCCAACCAGGACTTCATGAGCAGGGCACAGCTGCTGAGCCTGGCACTGCTACTTCAGGTTATCCTCTGCTTAGAGTGACTCCCTGTGCCACAGAGGTTCTCCCACATCTCTGAAGTGTGGTAGATGCACACAGCTTGTTACTCTGCTGATAGACAGGTCTAGGAATGGCTCCAGAGATACAGTCCCAGTTTACAGTTCATGATGCTGTTATAGTCGCTCTGGGGCTCCATGCAGTGGTTTGCAGAGAAGCATGTGTTCAGCCTTCTCCAGAAAACAGGTGCCTCTAAGAAGAACCAGAATGGACACCAAAACCCAGGTCATTATTTTGGAAAAAAAATAATAATCTTGAGCATCAAAATCAGTCGTTTAGCACAGAGAGGGGAGATATCCCCAGCTTAGAACCACTTCCAGCCTTGTAGGGAATGCTTGGGAGATCCAGACCCAAGGCTTTTGCATCCTATGCACAATACTTGGAGCTTCCAAGAGCTGTGTCACCCCCCAGAGCTGTTATCACGGCCAGTTACGTACTGTCAGAAGTATGCGTGCCGTTTCACTGCTGGCTGCCTTGAATCGTCCGGTTTTGTGGGCAGCGGTGGCGGCGTTGCTCTTCTTTCCATCTGGCCCCTCTGTGTCCTCCAGCAAAAGAGTCAGCACTTGCGGCCACAGCTGTAGCAAACCCCATATGTCAAAGCTTGGATCATTTTCTTTCCCAGCCGAGGCATCTGGATCTGTGGCTTGTTCAGCTAATAGCCTTGCTGGCAGGGCTGCAAGCAACTCTGGAGCTAAACAGTCATGAGGAGGCTTGGGGAGGAGCTCACCTGTCCTACAAGGCACTTTTCATTCTTCCTTTTGAAAGGATGTGACTCACTGACATAAATGTCATAGACATATGGTGGAAAATGCTACTGGGTAGTAACAACCTCCTTTCAAAGTCTCTGCTCTCGTATCTCCTGCTACCTCAAGAATTGCTCCTGTCAAGATAATGCGTTTATAAGGGTTGGGGGTTTTTTTCATCGTGAAACAGTTGCAAAATATTCAGGCAGCAGGACATATGGAAATCATATGAGCTTTTACTGCATTACACTTACTTGAAAGTGATCCCTTTAAGAAGGCAGGGGCTCATGAGTCGCAGGATGCTATTTAATGCCTGATTGCTGAGGCATCACCCAAAGGTGATGCATGGCAGGGGGGGAATCTGAAACTCCTCAGTCTTTCATCTTTGGAGGATCACTAAGCTATCTTGGTTGAAAGTATATTTGGTGCTGGTCAGAAATCTCCCATTGAACTTTTTTCCAGAGAGAACATGGGGTTTGGTTACGTCAACACCATCTGTGTTCTCAGAATGTTTGTTTTTTCTATCGGAAACTGAAACCCCCACTGGTGAGCAGCCCAGTTCTCTGGATCCAACACCTGACAAGGGGATTTGTAATGATGATGAGCACATGAGCACAGCATCAGCCATTGTGGCAATGTCTCCTGAGCTGGCACCTCCCTGCTGCTGCAGAGCTGAAAATGAGACTTGAATGATTGAGCAGGAGGTTTCAGGAATAGGACTTTTTGACCACGGCTGTTTCCATCCCTCATTTCTTATCTGTCACATCCCTCACTCCACAAATTACTCCTTATCTAGCTCCTTGCCTACTGCCACTGAGCTCCTTTTTCCTACATGGACTCCACCATTTGCATCATTATGCTTTTCATATGGGCTAACAAATGGTTATTTCTCTATTACAGGTCACGTGTAGAACCTGCCCATGGCTCTGATCATCGTTTATATGGTATCTCCAAAGCCATGTACAAAGAGGAATGACAGGCCAACTCACACTTGCTATTTTAATTTTGTTCTTGCTGTTCTGAAGGTGAATGAAGCAGCCTTGCACTCATGTGGGATTTAAGGGGTAGGAAAATGCATCAACCAAGCTGATAGAAAAGCAGTCCAAGTCTATGTGGGCAGAAAAGGAATTTGCTTTGCAGAAGGCCTGGAGCAGAGAGGATAGAAGAAAGAAAAAGAGCAAGAAGGAAAGACAGACATCTGCCACGCAGCTCCAGCACTTGTAACAGAGATGATTTGTTTGTCAAACCAGAGCACTTAACTCATTTACCCAGGCAATTCTGCTGTCACACGCCGCACACCAGATAAAATCATACATCAAAGTTACCGAGCACTTGCTAAGCAGCAAGAATGCCCATTTATCATGTAATGGTACATACATGCTATCTCTCCATGGAATGCAGCGTGTTATGCCGGGGCACAACAGCAGCCGCCTTCAAACGTGCAGAATGATCAAGTGTTTTTATGCGGGTGGAAAACATAGGTCAAATATTACAGTGTGACCATCAGGATCACGTTGTTTCTTATTTGAGTCACCCCACTGAAGCTGCATCGTTAAAATGTTCCTGACTTGTGATCTCTTTGGTGGGTAAGTTTATTTTTATATTTTAACAGGATGGACTTTGTACTGGCACTATTCTTAATGTCATGTCAGGGACTCACTGGCTCAGCTTCTGGAACAAGAAATGGCCAAGCAGACGTATGTATTCTAGTCAAATACCATGAAGCCTGTAAACTGCAAGCTTTCTTTAGAGGACAGCATGTGGGTTATTATTAAATGAGAAAACATATGTGAATAATTGAAGAAAGGTATCCAGCGTTTAGCTCAGAAAATGTGAAGTCAGCTTGCTGTGAATAACATATCTCTGCATTTTGACCTGTTGCTGACAACAAATATATTTCACTATTACCTGGATAGCAATGATTGGGGTTTTTTTTTTT